>JARYGA010001622.1:0-35200 GCA_030545235.1 Helianthus tuberosus | reverse complement strand
CACCGAACCAGTAGTAGCAGAGGTTGCAGCAGACATAGTAGAAGAGCTCATGTTTGATCTTGAGGCCATTGTAAACAATGTGGCAAAAAGTTTTGAAAATAGAAAACCGATTAACGATTTTACAAAGATTTTTAGTAAAAGTAGCACCACTTGCCCCACGGTGGGCGCCAAATTGTTTTGGTCAAAAATTACCTAAGCAATTAAGTGATCAAATTAGTTAAGTGAGGTAGTGTGCTAAAATTATATGTGAAAAATGTATTGGCCAAATTAGATATGAAAACAGTTTCAGGATACAGCCCGGGATATAGAGCTGTATCAATGATCAAACAATGAGCAAAAAAGTAAAGGTTGACACGTGATGTACGAGGAAAGCCCTTGATCAATCTAGATCGCCGGCATAAAACCTCGGGAGCTGACAATCGCAGCTGCCTTGTTCTTCTTATTGCTTCAAATATCAGGATACAGTGCAGGATGTGGTGCGGATCGACTATGTGTTACAATGTAATTTGAATACAAGTGTTTGAGTGTGGTGTTTGTGGTGAGCCAGAGAGTAAAAGTGTTCGAGAGTGTAAGTGTAAAATTGCGTGCCTTAAACTGGTCCGCCCCCATTTATTTATAGTAAAGATAATGTAACAAACTATCCTAAACTTCCGGGATCCAGCGAATATTCCCACTCGAACGTTGAGGACCAAGTCTTTCGGGTTCAACGGCTTCCTTATAACAAATACGCCCGAGTCTTGAGGAGAAGAAGTCCTGATGACCGTTAGTAACTTACAGCCATTAACCTGCACGTGTTTAATTCACTCAACCTTAGGATATCGCCCGGGATGTTAGCAATATCCCCGTCCAGTATCCTGGTCACAAATAAACAATTAGAAGCGGGATATTAGTCAGGATATGTATACTCAGAAAATGACCCATAACAGTCATTAATACATAACCAAGTAAAAAGTGCGAAAAGATTAAAAATAAAAAGTATTACACTAGACACTTTGTCTTCACTAAGTGATGTAAGAGACTTAGGCAAACATGGCCTTGATTGTTAAGAACTCTTACGATCAATCTTGGATCCCGAGACCACTCACACACTCTATGATGGACAATGGATGATGGTGGTGGATGATGGTGTTGTGATGGTGGTGGGTGGTGGGTGAAGTGTGAGAGAGGTGGTGTGCCAATGGATGGTTTGCAAATGAGCCAAGCACCCCTATTTATAGCCTGAACAGTAGCTCGGGCACGGCCCCGTGTCCAGTGGGCATGGCCCCGTGTCCATCCTCCTTCTCTGTCTTCATTAATTGCTCTTGTCTGCGTTAGTTGACCACGGCCCTGTGTCCGCTGGGCACGACCCCGTGTGCAGAAGCGTATCTGTACTATCAAGATTTGCCTAGATTTTGCGAATCTTATAGTTGACCACGACCCCGTTTCCGCTGAGCACGGCCCCGTGGTGGGCGATGGAAGCTTCTACAGCTTTGTCTTTTATGCTGACACTTGGGCACGCCCCCGTGTTCACTGAGCACGGGGCGTGTTCAGCCTTCTGTTCTCTTGTTTTGCTTGGGAAGATGCTTTTGGGGAGGTCGGGCATGCCACGTTTGTTCCTTTTCTTGTATTTATGTTAGATTTAGCTGCCTTTTTGCTTCTTTTGTTAATTTGAGCTCATTTAATCCTGAAAATACAAAAGGAAGACAAAAGCACACTTTTTCCAACATTAGTACTAAAAAAGGGTTAGTTTTATGCCACAATTGATGTAATTTATATGTTGCATTTTGCACACATCAGATACCCACCGGGTGATGGTAAGTACATGTTGGGAAAGCAGTGTGGGGGCCAGTGTATGCATGCTTTGCAGGCGGTGCCTAGATAACCGGAGCTGATCGATGCTGAGATTGCTGCTGAGCCGATACTGCTTGAAGTGGAGCAGCAGTGGTAGTGACAGCACAGTTCTTGTTGCTGGAGCTGTTGTTGTTGTTCTTCTTCTTATGGCGAGAGGCTTTCGATGACTGAGCGGTGGCGGTTTCAGCGGTTGGTGTGGCGATAGCTTGATGCAAGTTCTTGGTAGCTTTATCCCAGAAACCAGCTTTGACTCGCTTGTCGTTGATTTCAGCGGCAAGCAAGTAAGTCTCTTCGATTGTTGCTGGCTTTGCGGCATGCACAAAATCTGCAACACAGTCTGGCAGGGCTCGAATGTACTTCTTGATTGTCATGTCAGTAGTCTTCACCTGATCGGGACAGATAATATTGAGCTGCTTGAAGCGAGCAGTTAAAGCAGCGTTGTCACCTTCCTTCTGCTTCAGATGCCAGAATTCGTCCTCCAACTTCTGGCACTCATGGGGAGGGCAGAACTCTTCGAGCATGACGTTCTTTAACTCATCCCATGACAGACCATAAGCTGCGCCGTTTCCGCGTTTGTTCCTCTCGGCCGTCCACCAGTCTAATGCGCGGGACTGGAAGACGCCGGTAGCATTCAGAGTGCGGAGATCGTCAGGACATCCACTCTGACGCAGAGTGACTTCGATCGAGTCAAACCATTGAAACAAGGTCGTAGGGCCATCTTCGCCAGTGAACTCTTTCGGTCCGCATTCTTTAAACTGTTTGAAGCTAAAGGCAGCTTTGGGAGTAACTTTGGGAGCTTCGGTTCTGGATTCTTCAGACGATTTGCTCACATTCTCATATATTTCACTCAGGATCTGAGGAACTACCTTTGTTACTTGCTTAACGACGAGAGCAGCAAGGCGTTTGTCTCTCTGTTCTTGACGAGTAACTCGTCGGTGACGGGTTCCAGATGACGACATTGTCTGCAACAGACATCGCCATATGGCTCAATCATAACATAATCGAATCTCACCTCACACGCCTAATACTACTAAAGCTCAGGAACACGTATAATCACGTAACCACATAGGCCCATAATCACAGATTCACATAAGCATATAAAGGCATAGAATCACAGAAGCACATACGCATGTAATTCACCTAGAAGCACATGGGAGCAGTCAGAATACAAAAACCTATCATTCAAAGTCCGCGAGTGTTCGAGAATAGCGATTGCGATTAACATATCGAGTAGTATAGTATAAGCGTGTAACATAGCAAAAGGTCATCCACAATTTAGCGATTTGTCAGCGTTTTGAGGTAGATGAGCAGTGCGAGTCGTGTGTGTCGATCAAAGCGATAGCGAAAATCGAATAAATCACCATATAAACAGGTAAATACACACATAAACACATAAAATCGATGAGTATCAGAGTCAGCAGTTGCGGGCTCAGAATCGAAACACATAAAATTCAAGGATGGATTGTCTGCGGCTATTTAGACATCGACTAACCAAAGTGATTCGACTATTCACAAGGACTTTCTGTGTGCACTTGGGCCTTCAGGACTGTACTCTCGCCTCGAATCTGGGCGTATGATGCGCATCCTTCCAGTTTCAGCACGACTTAAAGTCGTTGGAGTCCGTCGAGACTTTAGTGAGAGTTTTGTAAAACAAGATAGGGCGGAATAAGTCGTCAAGGTTCGGGTTTCACCCCTAACTTAACCACTTTGTTCCTATTTTGATAAAAATAGAGACGAAAACCTGCGCTAAAGTACGATTTCACTCCTGATTCAGCGCAAATTCTCAGGTTTATAGATAAAATGTGGGTCGAGCAAGTAATTTAGTCAAGAGTTTACAGTTTTCACACCTAATCTCGACCTAATCACTTGTTCATTTTTGAAAACTAAAGTGCAGTGATAGTGTAGCGTGGGCGAGAATGGCGAGAATAGCGAGAAATAGCAGGTAAGATCGTACATAATCCTTACAGGATATGCACAAGTCGGTCTGTTAGTTCCTAACTATAGACTAGGTCATTTCTAAGACATCGACCCGGACTAGGTCGAGTCTTGCCTAATTCCCTATAGTTATGGCTCTGATACCAATCTGTCACACCCCAACCGATGGCGGAAACATCGGGACGTGGCACTGAGCGAAACAGATTGTCCAGAAGTTTCCATAACAATTATAGTTACCAATTATTTAAAGCAACATATCCCATACCATGTCATAAAAGATAACATAATTATTACAGGCAAGATCTAGTCAAATTGTCCTGTTTCGACAACTCAAATTTCAAGTACAGACAATTGTTTATTTGTTTCTAGACCTTTCCTAGCCTCGATTTCACAGCAAGCTAAGCACATAAGCATCCTAAGCACCTGTCACATACGTTAAAGTAAAAGTCAATACACATAGTGTAAAGGTGAGCATACAAGTTTGATAATAGCATATAGAGTTCGAAATCGTTACGCATAACCAGCACGTACACAGTGTAAAATGGGGCATGTTAGTTATCGACATGAACCTATCGATATCAATGACTGCGGGTTGACTGCCCAAGGTAGTTCGTAATACACACTCACCACTGTGAGCCATGTAACAAGTTGTCCTTAACAACCCCTGAGTGAATAGGTGCTGAGTCTAAACAAATATTACTATCGTTGCTAAGGCAGGTAGACAGCATTCCATGTGTAAACATAACAAACAAACATTCATTAAGTCACGTATAACATGCAGTAACGGTTAGCGTTGAAGTATTGCGTAGTGTGTTTGATGTGATTTAGTATAAGTAACGTATGTAACACCCAAATGTGCGTAAAGAAAAAAGGGACCGAGTATACTCACAGCGATGATGGATTGAAGGGAGCGCTAGAGAGTAAGGTTAGCCTGATCAGAACGATAGCATAAACGATAAGCGTACATAAATGGATGAGATGTCTCAAAGGATCGGATGGTACTCTGATCGGATGGCAATCCGATCGGGTAGCTGGTCGATCGGGTGACAATCCGCTCGGATGGTCATCCGATCGGGTGACCTTTCGAGTGGATTGTTTCTTCGTTTGGTAAGGATGTGTTTGTGTATGATGGCTTGACCTTTGAAGTTTTCGTTGTAGCATTTTGAAAACTTAGAAGTATCTCTACCTTTCAGGTCGGTCGATTGAAAGACCGTTCGATCGGACGACAACCCGATCGGCTGGATACTTTAGTGAGAACAAGTTCATAGCAGTTTGTCACTCGATCGGATTGTAGTCCGATCGGGTGGCAATCCCTTTGTATTGAACTTGTTGAAAATTGTTTAAGTGTCGAAGTCAGAACATCACATAGTCGAGTGACAATCCGATCGGACAACATTTCGTTCGATGTTCCATCCTCAAAAGTTTGAAATGAAGATCAAACGTGGGACCAAGGTTCAAGCCGATCGGGTGGCAACCCGATCGGGTGGCAATTCGATCGGACAGCAGTCCGATCGGGCGACCCTCCGTTCTGGTCGACCTGATCATCTTACACTTGGTTGTTTTGACAGTTTCTCATTTTATCAAGATGATTCGATAACGTGCTGGACAACAGAAGCCTCGTCCGTACTCGGTAATCTGATCGGACAGGAACCACCCAAATCCGGCAAGTTAGCTGTTCAAGACGGTGTTTCACGTTCAACCTGAAATCAGTAGTCTCGTGGATAGAATCCAGATCTTGAACCAACACTTCGTCAAGAAAGAGTAGAAGATCAGAACAAGCTCCGATTCTATCGGTTTTTAGTGCATTGAGTGTAAAAGAGTTGAAAGAAAGTTGGAAATCATCTTTCAATCCTTTCTCACCATGAATATGTGCAGATCTATGCAAGATCTTTGTTTATTTGTGTGGAAATCGTTCAGATCTAAGTTGTTCTTGGTGGATTGAAGCCAAAACATGAAGTTCATAAGAACACCATGATGACATCATCCTAGAACATCTCAAATCTAGTGATTTCATGGTTACAAGTTAAGATTCAAAAGATAGAAAGGTGTAGGAGTGCGTGTAGATTAAGAAAGTACAAGATTTAGGTGGAAAACTTACAAGAATCGCGAGAAATCTGAAGATAAGTGGGCAAGAGCTCTGGTCGGATGAGAGGTGCCGAAAATGGTAAGTTTGTGATGTTGACAGGGGTATTTATAGGCTTACCATAAAAGGAAAGGGGCGAAGAGAGGTTGGTCGATCGGGTGGTAACCCGATCGGGTGACTGCTTGATCGAGTGGTACCTCGATCGGGTGGCAGCCCAATCGGCTGGCAGCTCGATCGGCTGGCCACTCGATTGGTGTGCAAGGCGCGACGAGTTTTGCTGTTTCGATTACGATTGCGAGCGTTGCGATGCGATAGAGTTTCCTATTGAAATTACTTTTAATCCCAACTACTATATCAACATACAATCATCCTTAATTGACTTGCGTTTAGCGTTTGCGATTCGATTGCGATTGAGTTTCGATTGCGTTTCGATTAATCACCACATCATAAACATAATAAATAAACATGCACAAGTAACACATAAGGCGCACACACACATAGAACAATATCCAGAACGCGTAATTCGAGTTGCGAGTGCAATTGCGATAGCGATAAAGCGATAAAACATGAGATAAATATCGAATAAACCTCGATTATTAATAAGTACTTCATATAATACAACTAACATAAGGCATAAAATAGACTAACTACAAGTCAAAGAAGTCAAAACAGGAATTGAGCAAGGAGTGACAGATCGCAATTAGCAATCTTGTCTTCCTTTGACTTCAATCTTGACTTTGACGTTGACTTCCGAAACACGGGGTATTACATTTCGAAATCACTGAGAGAATTGGCAAGGTGGCATATAGATTGGATCTACCCGAAGAACTCAGTGGAGTTCACAACGTTTTCCACGTGTCGAATCTGAAGAAGTTTCTGTCAGATGAGACCCTCATAGTTCCTCTCAAGGAACTCACCATCGACGATAAATTGCGATTCGTCGAGGAACCAATAGAGATTACGGACCGAGAAGTTAAGGTTCTCAAACGTACCAGGATACCCATTGTTCGAGTTCGTTGGAACTCCCGTCGTGGCCCAGAGTTTACCTGGGAATGAGAAGACCAAATGAAGCACAAGTATCCCCAGTTGTTCGAGAAAAGTAAGACCACTACTGAGGCTGAAGCTACTGCGGAATTTCGGGACGAAATTCCAAACCAACGGGGGAAAAATGTGACACCCCAGGAAAACCAGGAAACCACGCAACCTAACTAGCTTCCTCAGTAACTACGTGCTAAATTTTGGGACGAAATTTCTTTCAACTTGGGGATGATGTGACAACTCGTATTTCAAAACTTATCTTTGTGTTTGATGTAACTTGTTTGAACGATATGTGATTATGTGATACGTGATTTTAATGGAATGTTATGTTTATTATGTTACGTGGATGTGTGTAATGTATGTATATATGTATATTTAGTTGCACAACACTTGCTTAATCGCACAAACCCTTGGGCCGCACACCTTAATCCTAGTCGCACACATCTTTCTCGGCCCACCTTGTTTGAACTCGAGACCAAGGGGCAGCCCACGAATGGGTTCGGCCCACTCTCTTTTGCGCATAACATTATGGGGATGGGTGTTTACTTCTCATAACTTGCAAAACACAAATACACACCAAACCCTAGCACTCTCTCTCTTTCTCCTTGTGCGACGGTAGCCCCCTCATTCGACATCCCTTTCCATCGATCCAACCAACTTATTCGAGCATCGCGGTCAGTGTTCTATCATTGTTAGTTTGTTATGATCTTATGTGATAACTAGGGTTTCATGCTAGAAGATTTAATAAGGAGATTGTGCTTGTAGATCCGGAACATGTGCTTGTTTATGATGTTAATATGTGGTATGATGTTAATAGGGTGGTGTTATGCAAATCGGTTCACATGTGAATGTAACCGATTGATCAAAGGTTTTAGTAGTTCCTGATTCATGTTGATTTAAGGGTTTGCATGAAATTTAGTTGATGAATAAATTCGTATGAAGAAACTGCTTCGTTGTGCAATCTTGATTTAGGTTTAGTTGCATGATAAATTCTTAGCCATGATATGCATAACTGACTTGTATGATCTGATTCAATGTTTTGGAATGTGATTGATTGTTGTTCATGATTAGATAATAATTAGGATGCATGAATAAAACTGATTGATCATGAAGTAATTGCTGAATGATTGCTGTTTGATTCGTTTGAAACTGCCAAAACTGTTAGCAGATGTTACGGTGATAATAGGCTGAGAATAAGGAAGGTTGTTACACACTTGGTCTTGACACGGGTTGCGAGTCAAGAACCCATAGTCTCGACTCGAGACCACATCGGCACACAAACAACAAGACTCGAGACCCTAGTTGCGGGTCTTGTTGCGACTCGAGACCTGACCCGAGACCACCAGCTTGCACACCTGCTATGGACTTGCACTTTATCATAGGCCCAATATCATGGGCCGCACACTTGGGCTTTGCATGAATACTTGAATGCTGCTGTTATATGAGTTATGTACTGTTATTTGAACTGTCATGATAATATGTGTATGCCGTGATCAATCTGTGTATGTAAACTGTTAGTTATGTGTGTAAAACATACGTGTACTACTTGAACCTAGACCTGACTTGTATGGTAACCATTTTAGGACGTGGTTGACCACAAATAGCTCAAGTGACCTTTTTGTGTATCTGCCGAGCTAACCTAAGGTGAGTTCACACTTTCTACAAGGCATGGGATTCCCGGTGGTTGGGAATGGGTAATTGATTGAAAGGAAACCTGCGTATTCTTCTTAGTTAGAATACGTACCTCCACCCTCTTAATTGAAGGGTGACAACATTGGAACCTGCGTGATCTCCTTGTATGGGACACGTACCTCCACCCTCTTAACTGAAGGGTGACAACATTGTTACTAGACCAAAAACTCTATCATAAGTCCCTCATTTTTACATCGACTTAATCGTCGGGCCAATGGCGAACGGTTCATTAGTTAAATAACGCTATTAGGTTTGACAAGCCTCACACCGTGCCGCAGAGGACGGGAGTGGACTAATGGATCTGGGCACGTCAATGATGATAGACATTGACTTAGGGCACCCAACTTTCTCATTCAGTCGTCGATATGGTAATGGGTCTAGTGGGATTTTCATGGGGTAGCCCCCACGGCTGGGAGCCAGAGTAAAAGGAATGGAATAACTACGTTTTTAAACTATGGGGTAACCCCTACGGCAAGTAAGCCAGCTAAAGGAAACTTATGTTTTTTAAACAACTTAAAAACGAACACCCAACTGTGAACTCGCTCAACTTTGTTGTTGATTCGTTACTATATGCCTTGCAGGTCGTTAGGTGTTTAGATGGAGCTTGCACATGAGGACGAGGTCGTTGTGGGACATGGACTGTTGAGTTCCATGTTAAACATTTGAACTTTTAAACTTATGTTTTGGTTTTAAGCTTTATGCTTCCGCTGATAACTTGAACTTAGTTAATTTGTTTTGGACACCAATTATATTGTTGGCTGGTTTTATGTTTACTTTAATACATTGTTCAATATGATTGGTGGCTTGATCATGGTCATGGTCATGTCACGCTCCCTGCGGTGATACTCCGCTTGTGGAATTTGGGGGTGTGACATGATATCGCACGCCAACTGCTCGACGAAAGGCCTAAGAGAGACTACTCCACATTTCGTATAATGTTCAAGCGGTATGCTTCCGCACACCTTGTTCATGAAGCAATTGATTGTTATAGTAAGTTGGGGATTTTATTTTGAAGGATGAAACACCTTTTGTGAATCTTGTTGATGCATTGTGTGAGTATAAGCGTGTGATTAAAGCTAGGGATGGCAATGGGTCGGGTTTGGGACGGGTTTAGGTAATCCCAACCCCAAACCCGATTAGATAAGCTTGTCTCAAACCCGTCCCAAAACCCTTCGGGTTTCTAGCGGGTAAATACCCATCGGGTATCGGGTATACCCGCGGGTTTCGGGAAACCCATTAATTTTAAAAAGTTTACCCGTTGGGTATACCCGACCCAAAACCCATCGGGTAACTACTAACCAGTTACATTAAGTATTATCACTCAAGAAATATATCAAATAACTATAATGTATACGGGATAAAATACCTATATGTATAAAAAAGGATGTATTATATATTTACATATTTAAAAATATAAAAGAAATTATATCGGGTATACAATTGGGTAAACGGGTTTAATTTATCGGGTAATTGGGTCGGGTAAACGGATATATCACAAAATCCCAAACCCGCGAAAAAAATAAAAACTAGTCCCAAACCCGATTAACTGACCCCAAACCCGTCCCAGATGTGTCGGGTTTCGGGTTTACCCATCGGGTTCGGGTTCGATTGCCATCCCTAATTAAAGTAGAAGAGTTGTGTTTGGGAAAAGGTTAATAGATTTGAAGATAATGTTGTGAGTTTTGAAATGGGTACTAAAGTTTATAATATGAATCTTCGTGGATGGTTTAAGATGAGGTGGTGGGCGAAATTTAGAGAGTTTTGGGAATGCATAGATAAAGATGGGGTTAATTGTAGAGACCTATATTCGTATTCTATATATATAGATGTTCAAAGTAAGAGTAAGAAGCTATGGAAGGGTGTGAAGTTGTATAAAGAGTCGAAGAAGAAGGGTATTAAGTTGAATGTGGTGGCATACAACACGATTATTCAAGCGATTGGTGATTTTGAAAGTGTTAATGTGGTTGTCAATCTTGGTCGTGAGATGGTCAAATTGGGTTGTGAACCGAATGTTGAAACTCACAATATAATCACTAAGCTTTTGTGTGAAAACGGGATTTAATGGTTGTTAATAATTAGGTAAGGTTTGTTATTTTTTTGGTGATGAGCAACAGTGTTGCTGGTGGTGGTGGTAGTGGTGGGTGGTGGTGGTGATGATGGCGATGATGGTGGTGGGAGACTGTAATATAATTAAACAACAAGGGCACAAACTGCAATAGAGAAAGGGTAGTTTAGTCTTTTCATCCAAAGTCAAATGGTCAAATAAACGGACAACTAACGGAGGAAGGCAATGTGTGATGAAATGCAGCCAAAGGGAGGCAAAGTGGGAAAAATGGAAGATAGGGAGGCAAAGTGCAAACTGGGGTAAACCATAGGGTGTCAAATTGCATTTTACTCTATTTTTAACGAGTCTAGTTAGAAAAAGAAAAATATGCGAGACAAAATATGAAATAAAAGAAGATAAAATTGTCGTTGGCTACTTGCATAAATTAATAATTGTTTTCTGTATCTTTTTTTAGTAAATTGTCATTTTAGATCTTTTGGTTTAGTCATAAATATCACTTTAGTTCAAATAATTGTTTTTTCATCTGTGCTCCTAAGGTTTCATTTTTATATCATTTTCGTTCAACCCGCTAACTAAATCCATTTTTAACGTTAATTCGGGGGTATTTTGGTCATTTTACTTGGTTGTTTTTGTTTTTGTCTTAATTTCTTTATTTTTTTCTAATAAAAACAAATTGTTTTGTCATATAAAATTAAAAAATAAAATAAAATTATAAAATCCAACCCACCCACCCCTCTTTCTCCACATAGCCGACCGCCACCCACCTTACCACCATCACTATCAGCAACCGTCCACTTCACCACCATCGCTGCTACCGACCACCACCTACCCACCTCACCATCACAACCCGCAACCATCCACCTCTCAACCATCACTATCGACCACCACGTTGTCGTTACAGGTATGTTCTCAGATCTCTTCACCCTCACCACCATCAATACCAATTCACACACCTTTGCAAACCATCATCCACCACCACTATCTCCACCATCTCCATCTGAAACCCTGACCCCTTAAATCACTCATGTCGCACCATTAACCACCCCACATTTCATCAGCACCATTAACAAGCCCACCTTTCACCACACCATACCTCAAACCCTAACGCTAATCAAACCCACCCTTCAACGTTCTGGTGAGATTGGCGGTTTTGTTTTGAAAATTTGGTTACCCACGACGGTTTTCGGTGATGCGGTGATTTTGTTGCGAATATTTGGTTACTACCCATGGTGGTTTTATTGCATCTGGAGGTGGAGATGGAGTGGTGGTTTTCGATTTATGTCGTTTGTGAAAGATTTGGTGGTTTTGTTGGTGGGATGCGGTGGCGATTGGCGGCGCGTGTGGTGGCTTTGTTTCATGATGAAGTGAAGAGGGATATGGATTGAAATGTTAGATGAAAATTTGGGTTTGGGTTGTTTTGTTTTGTTTTGGAGTCTGGTGTTCTGATCTTTAGACTTTAAAAAGAAAAGGAGGGGTGGGGTGGATTGGTTTGTAAATATATTTATTGTTTTTGTATTTCAAAATAAAATAGGGTTGGATGAAACTGGCAAAAATATGTATAATGACAAAAATACCGCTTAGTTGACTAACATTTTGGACGGAGTTAGCTAAATAAACGAAAATGACAAAACTGGAAACCATAGCAACACATATGAAAAAAAAAAATTTGGACTAAAGTTACATTTATGACTCAACCACATAGACTAAAATGACAATTTACTCTTTTTTTGTCTATCAGGGTACAAAGTTTACTTGCAACTTCCTTGTTATTGATGTGTTACAAAACACATCTATTTTCATTTGTAATTTGTACATTTTTAGATAGGTTTTTTTTATCGTTTTTAGTTGTTTTTTGCCTTTTATTTAGTTGGAATGTATTTTGTAGGTGTTCATTTGGAAAACGAGCTAAAATGGAGAAGAAACGAGTACATGGGAGCATTTGGAAGAAAAAACAAGAAAATTTGAATCTACATGAAGTTGATGCATCGCCAATTTTGAGGAGTTTTCCTAGCGGCGCGCGAAGAATTAAAAAGTTAAAAAAAAATTACAAACGCCACCACCACTATTTTGTCGCCATATGGATTGTTGGCGCGTCGCTAGGATTTATTCAAGCCCTATAGCGACGCGAGAGGGTGTCAAGTCGGCAAAAAAAACTTTGGAAACGTATTTAAACTGGTTTTCAACCCTAGGCCGCATTCCCCACTTCCATACGAATCTAAGACGACTAAGAGACGATTTTCTTGCTGAAGAAGACATTTTGGATCGAGAATTGAGGCTAGAAGACTAAAAGTTTAAAGCTTTGCAACTTGTTAGTCTTCGTTATTGATTTCCTTACATTTAACTCTTGAATGATCATGATGTTTTCGAATTTTAGCTATGGCTTTGATACTTTGAATATGTTTAGAGGCTAATTGTTTCAGCCACCTAGGTTTTAATGATCTTTGAACCTTTGTTTTGACTTTTTGGTTTGACTTTTGACTAAGTATTGTGTTTGAAGTTGAAATAGTTTTGATTTGTTGCTGGTTATGATTATGTATGCTTGTGTTTGGCTGTGATTTGTGATTAGTTGTTGATTTTGATGTAGGTTTTCAGTATAGAACTTATCATTAGAAACAATATAAGTTATTTAATCAACTAAAATCAACTAGACTATATTGTGCATCCAATCTTGATGATTCGAAAGATAATTCGGTATTGCTAGGTTGATTTGTGCATTGTTTTATAGTTTTGAACACTCGTTAGCACGGGGTTCTTCTGTTTTTTCGCGCCCAATAATTCTTAGGTTTTCAGTGTATCATCTTAGAACTAGCTTCATGATTAGAAGATTGTTAGGGTGTTACTCTTCCAATTCAGATAGTTGTGGGATTCGGGATTTCTAGGGAAACTTGATTGTATTTTAGCACTTCTTCCACATCGTTTTGATTACACTCCATAGATCGGTTCTTAGTCTATTTTAGTGTTGGTCACATTCCTAGTTGTCTAATTACTATAGGATTTAACATTTATTAAAGAGAGGTTAGTCAAGTTAGAAGACAAACGTTGGTCAATTGTTAGATTAAGGAGTCATTGTGTAAGACCCTAATCCGTACATGACAAAAGTCGCAGCGGAAAACATGAACCATAAAATTCCTTTCATTATAAATACCTCCACTTATTTAAAATTTAACTTTAACATAGTTCTTTCTCATAAATCCGTCACTTTCTTATTTACTAATTAAAAACATAGCTTATGTCTAATACAATACACACATCAACATTCCCGTACAATCTCTCCATTGACTCGATCTTCGATCTCTATTCCTTGGTAATCCTCATGGCTTGTGCTACCTGCGCTCACCACATAAAATTCATAACGTTAGTACGTATCATAAGCATATAAGATATGTTCGCGTTTACTTTTCATTTCATTAACTCTTTACATCCCGACTTTCCGTCTGAGCATACGATCCTTGGTGAGACTTCTTGGATATTCCTGCATTATACTTCATTCACCAAACGCGCTATTATCATCGTTAGTACTCAATTTCATTGAGTGTTTGCATACGTACTTTTATACAACTTATACATATACTTATGATCACACATATCAGCTAATCTATACATACATACCTACATACATACGTACGTACCTACGTATGTGCATACCTAAATACATTCATTCATACATACATACATGTCACATGTCTTCACACAATCCTACATACGTGCATACCTTCGTATATACTCACTTGCGTACAAACAAACTTGCTTACCTACATACACTCCTACATACATACACTTAGAGTTATAAAATCATACATACGTATATTACTACATACATACTTACATATTAACTTACAATCACCTATCGCAACATACCCATCTAGTACTTGGCTACTCATATCCTTCTTCATATATCCTTGTGTACTTGATTCCACACTATAAACTTTCATATGTTCACGCATGTCTACTTACATAAGTTCTACGTACGTATACCGATACATACAAACATACATACTTGCTTGGTCTACAAACGTGCATCCCTATATGCTCATAAGAAACTTTACGAATCATCGGGTCGAAAAACGATACACCGGGATGCGTTACGGATCATATGGAAGTGCAAAACTAAGCAAAACGGAGAAGTGGGCTAGGCAGCCCGTCGGCGACGGGGTGGGTACCCGTCGGCGACGGCTTCTTAAAATGCCCGTCGCCCAAATTAACCCGTAACCAGTCAGTTAGGCCGTCGGCCATTTTGGTGATTTTGAGAGCCCGTCGGCGACGGGGTGGGAACCCGTCGGCGACGCCCTGCAGAAAAGTCACTTTTCTGCAGTTACGTTTCGTCGTCCGTACGCACTAAAACGCGCATAACTTTTGCACCGTTTACCCGTTTAACCTCCCGTTTCTTCCTACATGCTTGTAAATTCACATTTTATCATACTAGCTTACAATCCCACATCCGGATTAATGAAATTCTTATCTTACGCCCTATCGGCTTATTATCACATTCTAATTATTTGACCCGTTATGGGTATTTGCGCATTAATTGGTTTATGACATACCAAGACTATACTCTTCACTTCCATACTCGTTCAAGACATTATACAAATCAAACAACTTGTTTCTAAACTACTTATTAAGATCGTTTGCCCAAAATACCCATCAAGGGCATTTTGGTCAACCTTAATGCCATCATTTACGACAAAAGACTATGGCACATATTAGACATCAACCATCATGTTTAGTTAATTAAAATACCATATTGCTTATTCGAACATAAGAAGTGATTACAGAAATCACTTACCTCGTGCGTCCGAGTTCGTGTCCGTTATCTTGCCTCCTTTTAACCCGTTAGCCTTTCATGCTTGAATCCTTCTCGACATGATTCCTATACTTCCATGTCACCAAATCGCATTCACATTAGCATACACAATTGTACATGTTAACGATCATAATAATCGCATATTTCACATTTAACCTTCTTTAGTCACAACTAACAAGCATTCGACATATAATCCAATTCATATCCTTTCAAACTCATGGAATTCATCATGTAATCACAAATATCGCATATTAACATAACATGTACCATTCAACTTCCTATAATTCTACCTTTATGACAACAAACCAAATCATGCTTCTTATGCGTAGTTGACCTTCAAAAATCAACAGTTCATCATACGAACTTTCGGCTTATCCTCATGTATCCGTACCATCACTTATGCTATATCAATGAGACTATATACATTTCTTACTCACAATACAACTATACTTACAACCATATGATCACCTAGTGATATTAAATACCATGTACAAGTCCTTAATGCATAGTCTTGATCAAGACATACATTTAACCCGAATTCTTGTATAAGTTCCATCTAAAGCACCTTCTTTACGCTAGTATACTACTAATTACATCATTACTTAATTTCAATCATACATATCAAGCTTTTTCATACAATCTCACATCTTAACTTCACTTAGACATTTCATCATACACTTGGTGTGCGTACTACTATCTAAGCATAATGTACAACTAATTAAAGCACATTCTTCCTAGTTTCATACATAATTCATCAAATCCTCCTACTAATAACATATATCATTCACACATAAACATTCAAACATATTATCATCATATTTCTTTCAATTCCTTTAGTAAGAATCCATCCTATCCATCATAATACATCAACAATCATGATTAATTAAAGATGGATGATCATTCAAGTCATCATTCTTACCAAAACAAATGGGTTTCACCTCTATTCATCAATTTAGCCCAAACCATGTATAATCTTGGTTCTATATCATGACATTAACACCTACTCATACTCAATTTCATACCAATTTGCGATTTACAACATAACCCATCACATTCAAAATCATCGAACACCAAAATTCTACTTACCTTGTGTTTAAGAATGCATAGATGATCCAAACTTGAGACATGCATGGACTCAAGATCACATCTAGGGCTTGAATTTGCTAAATTTATGATGATTAGGGGTCTTCCCCCTTTTCTCCTTCCTGATCCACGCGACACACACACCTGAATGTGTGTGTGTTTGTGTTTTAACCCTAAATAACCATTCAAGTTCTATTTTTAACATGTTTGCCCCCTAAGGATTCATTCCTTTATTATTTTTAGCTACCCCTTTTAATTAGGCTAAATAGCCTAATTATTTATCTCATGTTATGTCCTATAGGGACATACGACAATATAAACATTCGGGTTTTGGGGTGTTACACATTGCATGTTCTTAGGGATTCATTACCTAGGTGGTTTTTCATCTTGATTGTTTAAAAACCTCGTGTTTCCAGCTTTCTAGTCGTCTAGTTCACTCATCTTAGTTTGTTATTTTCATTACTTAATAAATCAAAACCCCAAATTACTTTAGGCTAGTATCCGGTAGAGAACTGGTATTGAGAGTTTGCCATAGTATCTGAGGGTTTGATATCTGGTCTTACCTGTTTACTACCTTACGACCAGTACACTTAACGTTCATGTGTTTTAAAACTTGGTTCATATTATATATAACATAAGTTATTCTATTTTTTTTTTCTATTTAAAATTATGATGTTTAAATAATGTATTTAGATAGCAATAACACTGTGCACGATGTATATGTTGTGCTGGCTCTTTTTATACTAACTAGTCTTTAAACCCAGCGTCGCGGGGTCGTAAAACGTGATAAGTAGTAAGCAAAGCAAACGGCGATCAAAATCGGAAAAAACCTTAAAGCAAAACGCGAATTCATAGCGCCACGTGACATGAAACGAATGTAAAGACAAATACAAACTTATACCACGACCTAGTGTAAAACGTAGACAAACTCAACTTTACACCGTAAGTCATAGATATAGTTTAAAAGAGATAAATACCACTAATTTGATTAACTAATATGATCTTTTAAAATAATTAAAAGTTATTTGATATTAAATATTTAGTTTCTTAAATACTATGATAAGAAGGGGCGCAACTTAGTGTATGTCCGGGGGGCGCCCACCCCCCGAACTTTTCGATACGTAGTGTTATGAACAGTACTTTCGTATAGAAATTTTTTAGGTATATACGTTTCCGCCCCCGGTTTCGGAAAAACAGGGGGGGTGGGGGCAAGCTTCGGCAATGATGATAAGTCATCACCCACCATCCACTTCTCTCTAAAAGTTACAGCACGCAACATCAGTAAAAGCACACAACCACCACCCAAATGCAAAGCAAGGGAATGGTAGTTTTGTAACTAAATTTACTATAGCTAAGAAGCTACTGAAATTGTTATATCTAGATAATAATATTGACGGTCGGTTAGTATCGATCATGTTCGCTTCATTACCTGTATAATAGTTAAAACTTACGTAAAAAGAAAAAGAAAAGACAAAATCTAAAAGAAAATAATTGAAAAGGAAGTTGACAAAAAGTAAACGAATTAAAAGAAAAAGAATAAAAGGAAAAATAAACAAAACCTAAAAGAAAAATAAATAGATAAAAAACAAAAACTACTGTAGCAAACCATTGATATCATTTGATATATATAATAATTAGATACTTAATCAGTCTGTATCGATCGAACCCATTGTGTTAAAAACATGTTGTTTTAAAATGGTTCATTTTGAACCGACCCTTTCAGAAATTGATGAAAATAAAAATAAAATGTTTAATAATATAATGGAAAAAAGGTAAAATAATTATGTGGCCCATATGGCCATATGAGAACTTTAGTTGTGGATGCACCTCAATGAAAGTGTGCAATTGATAAGGATATGGTGCAAAATCATGTTTCACACTTTTAGGTATATTAAAAAATAGTGAGAAATCCATTTTGTAACATTTCATGCCCTTTTATTAAAATAAACATAAAAAGTTGTCAAAAACATTTGATTAGATTTAGAATCTAGGGTTTTTTACACATTCCCCCCTCCTAAGCTGGTTTATTACGTATTTCTCCAAAGAAAAAAATATTACATATTTCACCTTCCTAACCCATATATATTACATATATCCCATTTTCATTAAAATTACTCTTACAATGACTATTTTACCCTTAATGAACTATTAAATGAATATTTACATATTTCTCATTTCTAATATCATTGATCAATTTCATATTTCCTCAATTCATGTAGTATTTCCCAAATTCTTCTACTTACTACTCTTAAAGCATTTATTTTTATTTTTTTATAAAATACATTATAACCTTTATAGGTGTATTTAAGAATCAGTCCCAATATCAAAGAAAAAGTGTATATGAACTGATGTATAACTAATTCAAATCTATAACTAATTCAACAAAATAAAAACTGAAATTTTAACATCTTTGTAACAGATCTAACATATATAGAATGATTTTAACATATCAATTATACAATTCTTTCTTTGAATCTCACAAACAACCTAAATAAACAATTTGATACATAAGGCCCAAGTTAGAAATGTAAAAACAATTGTCATCAACGGTAGTTTAAAAAATGATAAATGTAAAAACAATTGTCAAAAAGATGTTTGACGTTGTCAAGATTATCAAAAAAACTAATCTAACTTCTTGCAATTCCCAACTTTTTGCAAATGTTTCCATATAATATTCATTTTTTTTCGCATATGGCAGGTAGATCTTGAGATGAAATTATGTAGAATTTACCAATAAAAAGTTATATATATTTGCTTAACACAGGTCCTTAAAGTTCATGTCAAGTTGAAGAATTATCATTTAAGAGAACTTATATATTTATTAGAATGGAGAAATATGTAAATATTTATTTAATAGTTTATTAAGGGTAAAATAGTCATTCTAAGAGTAATTTTAATGAAAAGGGGATATATGTAATATACATGGGTTAGGGAGGAGAAATATGTAATTGCTTTTTTTTCTTTGGGAAAATACGTAATAAGCCAGCTTAGGAGAGGGAAATATGTAAAAAACCCTACAATCTAATGGTTGTCATTATAATACCAATATCAAGTACATCAAAATTATAATACCCATCCTCAACTTCTTTGTCTTTCTCATCGACATGTTTCTACTACCTCTCACTCGATCCACAATTACCATCTTCCTCATATGCTAAAATAGGGTTGACGGAACATACTGAATCAACAAAATGAATGGGTTGATGCAACTAGGGCTAAAGGTTAAACCAAACCCAACAAAGAAAATGTTATGGAAAATATACGGTGATGGCATGCGTAAGTGAATGCCCAAAGGCCGAAACAACAAAAGATACGTCTCCAAAGGACATGGTGTGATAGTACCCTCCAATCTATCTAATAAGAGTTCAAATCTTGCAGAGTGCAGGTATAGTGCATGTATGAGAATATTTAAGAGAGTAGGTTAGCTTGTCGTTCACACAAAATAAATTACTAATTCAGTTTTTATGGTGGATCCTCAACCCCTACTTTTGCTGGTTGAGAACCCAATATAATCCACCTATCTAGGGTTGTAAACAAACCTGAAGTTCATTCGTTTACGTCCATTCATTTGATAAATGAACAACATGCACAAGGAATTTCATTCGATTAACTAAATGAACGGACATAAAAAATGTCGTGTTCGTTCAAGTACGCTCGTGAATGTTTGGTAGCATGTTTGTTTATGTCCGTTCATGATCATTTGTTTAGTTTATGTTCAGTCATTAAAGGTTTTTACATTTTATATTTATAATGTTTAGTTTGTTACTCTAACAAACTACAAACCCTAATCATTCGAAGCTTGTATCTTATTAAAAACTTAGTCATTTGAACTTAGATCTTTAAAACATTAATTTGGGATAATTATGTTTATGCTTATTATGTATAACTGTTGCGTTTGTTTTGGGAAAATTATGTTTATGATTATTATGGAAAGTGCTTAACAAAGTTTTTTTTTTATAATGATATATGTTTGTTTGTGTTCGTAAAGAAGTTTAATTCCTGAATGAACGAACACCAACAAGAAATATGGTTCGGTTATGTGTTTTTTCAGTTACGTGTTTGTGAACTGTCCGTGAACAAATTCAACGCTAAACTAACGGACATGAACAAGGATTCATTAACTACATTTCTAGGCCTACACCTATCTATACATGTGTTCGACCAGCATATTAATATAACCTTCTCAAAGTCCATTTTTGTTGGAGCAAAAACGCACCCCATTTCAAAAGGAGGGCTAAGTTTAGGCCTGTAAACGAACCGAACGAACACGAACATAGGCATGTTCGTGTCCGTTCATTCAACTTTAACCAATGTTGTAGAAGGCGCTAGGCGCTAGTCGGGCGGTGAGGTACCGCCTAGGGATTAATCGGTATTAATCGGGATTAATCGGAATGGGATTGTTATATGTATTTTTTCAAAATTATATATATATATACACAATAATATAAAAATAATACTTCAAAATTCACATAAATACTTCAAGTTTCAGATAGTATGGTTCGATTTTGACCGATTTTGACTGATTCTGACCAATTTTGACCGCCTAGGACCGATTTTGACCGATTCTGACCGATTAATATAGTCCGATTAATCCGATTTTTGACCGCCTAGGACCGATTTTGACCGACTTTGATCGACTCCGATTAATTGACCGACTAGCTCAAAATTAGTCAGTAAGTAGCCGCCTAGCGCCTAGGCGCCGATTAATCGGCCGCCTAGGCCGATTTTTGCAACACTGACTTTAACCGAACACGAACACGAACATATAATCAAACACATTTTTTTGTTTGTATTCGTTCATTAAGAAATCGGGCATGTTCGTGTTGGTTCATGTTCGTTCGTTTAAAGCCTAAATGAACAGTTCACGAACACAAACGAACATAAAAAAAAAATTAAGTGAACATAGTTGAATAAACATAAACAAACATAAATTAACATGATTGAACAAATAAGTCTAATATATTACAATTCATCTGAAAACACATCTAAATTAGAGTTCATAAATATACTAATTAGTCATGTTAATATAAATAGTTAGAAAACCTAATATTTATATAAATCTAAGGGCATACGGAGTGGGGCGGCAAAGGGGATCGGTAAAGGGGTTTGCTGCTCGGGAACACCGCTGCCTACCGCCCTTTGCCGCGCGGTGACTTTGATGATCGGTGTTTCATTGCCGATCGGTGAGAAGGGAGGGAAGGAGAGAGGGGGTGTGTGTGGTAGGGTCCATGTCATCTCAAACAATTACACATTTTTTCCTTTTTTTTAAATAGTTTACCAATTCATAAAGTGTCTAACAATTGCCAACACTTTTGAGCATACTTTACCACTTTGACATGACACACTCTAATTGGTTGATTTTGAAGTTTACCATTTTCAAGTGTCTAACCACTCTGTATACCCTAACAATTTATTTATTTACTAAAATTTAAACGAACGTTCATGAACATAAATGAACGAACATAAACGAACGTTCATGAACATAAATGAACGAATACAAGGTGTGTTCATGTTCGTTCATTTAATTAAACGAACAATTTTTTATGTTCGTGTTCATTCGTTTATTAAATAAACGAACTTCCCACCGAACAAGTTCATGAACAGTTCATGAACATTCGGTTCGTTTACAGGCCTAGCTAAGTTGGTAGCCTTGTGAATTCCCATTTAAAAATAACCATTCATTTATTTTCAATCACATTCTTCCAATTTGTCCGATGATGTTTACGTTTATTTCCAATTTGTATGTAATAAAGTTAAGGAAAAAAACCCAATTTAGAATCACTCAAAATGGCTCAAGGGTAAAGATGCTAAAGCTATGCAAAACAAGCAGTGGACGCACATATTGGTATTTTGAATACATAGCATGGATTGACTTGAGAAACCAGATTAAAAAAATAAAATAATAATAAAAATAAAAAGTTTAATTCCAGAAAAAAGGTTCGCATTATAGCCTAGTCAGGGGCGAAGTATAGTGGGTGCTCGGGGGTGCACCCGCTCACCCCACTGTTTCGGTTAGAAGTGTATAAGTTCCGATTTTTCGTTTGAAAATTTTAAAATTATATAGGATCGTCCCCCCGATTATTTTTCCTAAATTGTATATCCTAAATATTTATAAACTTTGTATATAAATGATGGGTAGTTTGGTAAATATACACTTTGTTTTATTTGGAACTATTATTATTTGACCCGACTTGAATCGAATAGCTAACCTAACCCGACCCGAAACATAACGATAGGAAAAAAAAATTTGGGTCCCATCACTTTACGCCCCCTCAAAACTTTTGGTCAAGCTCCGCCACTGAGCCTAGTAGCATCTTTGGGGATATAAAGCTTAGAGACGATTAGGTTTTGGGTTCAATTCCCACAAAAGGGTTTTTCCCTTTGCCGTTCAAAAAAAAAAAAGTTTACATGGCCCATATGGGAACTTTAGTCGTGGATGCTCCTCAATGAAAGTGTGAAATTCATAAGGATATGGTGCAAAATTAGAAACTATAATTTCATTTTATAAGACGTTTATAGTCCATTAACCAATTATGGCGATTGGTTTCTAGATTTCGACCATCATACATGTTAATATAATACATATTTTCTTAAGATACACCATGATGACAGCATCATATTCATTTTGATTTTTTTTTAATTACGAAACACTATATCATGCATACCATGACCTTACATAAGTCAACATATAAAAAAAGAAAAAGTGCCAACAAATTTAATAATGAAAGATTCAGTTAGCACTTTTAGGTAAAGTAAAAAAAAAGTGAGAAATCCATCCACTTAGTTTATATATGAAAGTCGTAAAAATTTCTTATTAAGTTTGAAGTGAGAAATCCATCCACTTAGTTTATATATGAAAGTCGTAAAAATTACTTATTAAGTTTGAAGTGAGAAATCCATCCACTTACATTTAGTTTATAAAAATTATGAAAAGTTGTAAAAGTTTCTTATTAAGTTTGAAAATCTAATGGGTTGACATTATAAAACTAAAATTAAGTATAACAAAATTATAATACCCAACCTAGCTTCTTCGTCTTTCTCATCGACCATCATCTCCTTTTTTTCTCACACTCCATCCAACACTATCATTGTCGTCGGAGCCTATGGTTTGAGGGAGCGTATTGATCCAGCAAGTAATATGAGCTAAGGGAATGGGTTATATCGAGGTTCACTTGGTAGGTCACAACTAGGGTTGTATATCGAGGTTCTCTTGGTAGATTGCAACTAGGGCTGAAGGTTGGACCATATCCAATATGGAATGCACGAATGAGTACCCAAAGGCGAAAAGAACCAAAGATATTGATTCACTTTATTACGATGGATCCCCTCTACACACACTTTTCAACCCGCTTCTTAGTAGATGATAATAACCTTTCAAAGTCCATTTTTGTTGACGCAAAAATGCACCCCATTTCATAAGTAGAGCTAAATTGGTATAGCCTTGTGGCTTCTCATTTGAAACTACCATCCTTTATTTTAAATCACATTCTTCCAATTTGACCGATGAAGTTTATGTTTCTTTCTAATTTGTATTTCAAAAAGAAAAACCAGAATCATTTCAAATCATGGGTGCTCAAGGTGAAAGGTGTTAAAAAGCTAGTGCTTTAAACTCGAGATTTTCTAGATTCTATATATGACACAAGAATAAATGACAATTAATATGCTATTTATAATTTATAAATAAAATTATAATAAAACTGTAACACCCCGAAAATATAAATACTGATATCAGGAAATTAAGGATTTCATAAACAAGAATTGACCATCTAGAAATTTTAACCTAGTTAAAATTACAAGGCTAGAAATAACTAACACTAGGTTAAAAACACTAGTAATTAAAGCTAGATGATAAGTGAGGGACTAAACTTGCCTAAGAATGAAAGATAAATGCTGGATTTTAATAAAATTCACCAAACACACCATTTTTGGTGTGTCTGGTCGAACCAGAGAAAGGGGGCGACCAGGGTGTTCTCCAAACCCAAACTTCATACTAAAATCTGCAAAATTGAAGCCTCAAATCCGTCCCAAATCGAATTCTAAACACAAATCAGTAATCCCCTCGTTGTAAGGATCAAAAGGTATGTAAAATCTTGGTACTTTGATCCATTATGAATTCTAGGTTAATTTTGAAAAGCTGAAATTGAGCCTAGATATGCCATGCATGATTGAATGCTGAACTAATATGAAGTATAGAGTCAAACCCTAGGTGATTTCTTGTGAAAACTTTGCATCATGTTTGTAAGGTTTGGGGTTTACATGTTAGGAGACTAATTAACTTGAAGGAAACTTGATGAATACTAGAATTATGACTATTGTTATAGTAAAATCTGAATTGGTAAAGTAAATTCAGAAATATAGATGTCAAGATGTATGTGAAATTTACTAATTTAGCGAAATTAGATGTTTATTGCGTATCATGAACTTAGCAATAATTATAGAAGAATTTGACCCGTTAGGTGTTTGTTGAAATGCCTAAGTGAGGATTTAAATGATAAAAATAGGATGAAAACGCAAAATTTATCATGCTCCACAATGATGTGATTATGGTCATGAAAAGAATTCTAAACAAGTAGTAAACTGAATTTTCTAGGCAAAGAGTCCGGATCATCAAGCGGACAAGCCGGAGGGAATTCACGGGGGAAAGAAGCATTCTAAAGGTACGAAATTACTGTTTCGTTACATTAAAATTATTTATTAGTTTTAAGTTGAAATCTTGAAAACATGGTAGACAAGATAGACCAATACGTCACGGAAGTGATCATGTGTCTAAATCAAGTAAACGGGTCAAAACAAGTGACAGAAAATGAATTCTTGAAACGCCTTGATTGATCTTTGATGTGGGTTAAAATATAACATACTAGAAATACTAGAGTTTAAATGTTTCGGTGTGTTAGGAAAGCGAAATCCGAGATTTGGGTTGTGTGTATTAAATGAATCAAACAAAAACAGGAATCTCCAGGTACTACCGTAAATTACGGTAATACCGTAATTTACGGTAGAGGTCTGATGTTTACGGTAAAGTCCTCCTGTTTTACGGTGGACCAGGACCTCTCAGGACTCACCGTAACTTACGGTTCCACCGTAAGTTACGGTGGAAGCAGAAAATGTTTTAATTTTTTTAAAACTTGTTGTTGGTTTCCATGTTATTGTATTACATCATAACAAAGTTAAAACTAATGTTTCAAAGATTTTTGACCCTAGGTGATGTGGTGGATCTTATGGATGGTGGTCAAGCAACAGCAAGGAACCGAACACGACTTTTGAAGCTTCCGCTATGTTTTAAATCTTAATTAAATTTTGTTCATGGGTTGTAAACATTTTCTTAAACGGCTTTTGGATGTTTCACATTAGTCTTTAGTTGACTAATGTTTATGATACTTTGAACTTGACTTATGAAACTTATATTATCTTGATATCTTTCGTATAAAAGTTTAAAATTTGTCGTAAATTCAAGTTAAAATTTAAGGGTGTTACAAGTTGGTAATCAGAGCTCAAGGTTGTCAATAAGTGTTCGGTTCAAGCTTGATTGATCGTCCGGTAAGAACTAACTTATTTTTGTTAATAAATTATGTACTACGTAGAAAGTGAGAAATGAACAAATATGCATGGAAAGAGTGTGTAAGCTCACTCAAAAACAAGAAATACATGAAACAAGAATTATTAAATCAAGTTACGAACTTGGTTGAATTGAAACAAGAATGATTAAATCAAGTTACGAACTTGATTGAATTGAAACAAGAATGATTAAATCGAGTTATGAACTTGATTAAATCAAAACAAGTAAAGCATGTGTTATAAATGGAATGTTTAACAACTTATGTAAACATTTCAGAAATAGAGATGGCTGATAAAGGTAACGATGATGCGGTGCCAAGAGTCACCGAACAAGTGAGGGAAGTGATTGCCGAAGAGGTTGGAAAGGCGATCGAAAACAGTTTGTCGGGCTTTATTGATAAAATTCAAAACACAGTTTTATCAATAGTAGAAGATAAAATCAAGAAACTGGAAGATGATTCAAATGTAGCTAAGGAAAAGCATGGTGGACGAAAGCCTTGTTCATACAAGGAGTTCATGGCCTGTAAACCACCAATATATAATGGGGAGGTTGATCCAATCGTGTGCCAACGATGGCTAAGTGATATCGAAGGAGTATTCGAGAGAACTCATTGTGATGAAAATGACTACGTAGCTTATGGTACGGGTCAATTAAGAGGCCAAGCGAAAGACTGGTGGGATAACAAAAAGAAGGAGATTGGAAGTGAAGTAGCTAAGGCCATGACATGGGAGGAGTTTAAGACGCCATTTCTTAAACACCATAGTCCCAAGGCGGTCATAAATAAAATCAAGGAAGAGTTCATGCAACTCAGACACAAAGGTGAATCCATAGACAAGATCACGGGGATGTTTATGGACAAGATGAAGTTCTGTGATGATTTGATAACGAATGAAGAGCAAAAGGTCTATTATTATCATAACATGCTAAGCGCGGAATATAGAGAGTTCATAACCCCTTCAAAGTACGAGACCCTTACCGAGATTGTCAATGCTGCTCGGGAAAGGGAGATTGAATTGAAGAAGAGTATAGAACGGGGTGAACGAAGGGCACAAGATGTGAATCCAAGCCCTGCCAAGAAAGCAAGAATGAATGAATCAGCAAAGAAATCAGATGCTAAAGGTAGTACATCAGGTTGCAAAATTTGTGGGAAGAATCATAAAGGCGAATGTCGTTACAAGGATAAGCCTTGTCCCATATGCAAGAAAACGGGACATATGGCTATGTCGTGCCCGGAGAAGGTGACGGTTTGTTACAATTGTTATCGAACGGGTCACAAAAAGTCGGAATGCCCGGAACTGGTTGGAAAGAAAGATGGGCAGGAACCGAAAGGTGAAGCCCCAAAAGCAAAGGCAAGATCTTTTCAATTAACCACCGCAGAAGCGAAGATTGAACCTGACGTGGTCTCAGGTATATTTGCTGTAAATTCAATTCCCGCACACGTGTTATTTGATAGGGGTGCAAATAAATCCTTTGTTTCATATGGGTTTATTCGACATCCTTCATTTGTTCTAACCAAATTACCTGTGCCTTTAGAAGTAGAGATAGGTAATAACAAAAGCTTTATTGTTTGTGATATATGTGAAAATTGTAAACTGAGCATCGATGATGAAGAATATTTGATAAATCTAATCCCGATGTCGATGGGAGAATTCCAAGTAGTCGTGGGGATGGATTGGCTATCTCAATACCATGCAAAGGTCGTGTGTTTTCGCAAAGAGATAAAACTAAAATCTCCGAGCGGAAAACACGTCACCATTTATGGTGAAAAAGGAGGCAACCCCATAGTATGTTCGATGTTGAAAGCTCACAAGCTCATGAAGCGAGGATGCAAGGCATTTATGATATACGCTAATGAGCCAGAAAAAGAATCACGAAGGATTGGAGATGTACCGGTAGTACGAGATTATGAAGATGTTTTTCCGGAAGATTTACCGGGGATACCGCCTGAACGGGAAGTAGAGTTCGGGATCGAATTGATTCTGGGCGCGAAACCCGTAGCAAAAGCCCCGTACCGACTTGCACCGTTGGAACTACAAGAGTTGATGTCTCAAATCCAGGACCTGCTTGACAAGGGATTCATAAGGCCGAGTGTGTCTCCTTGGGGCGCACCGGTATTGTTCGTGAGAAAGAAAGACGGGAGCATGCGTATGTGTATTGATTATCGGGAGTTAAACAAACTCACGGTAAAGAACCGATACCCGCTCCCGAGGATAGATGATTTATTCGACCAACTACAAGGTGCGAATTGGTTTTCCAAAATTGACCTTAGATCGGGGTATCATCAACTAAAGGTCAAAGAAGAAGATGTGCCGAAGACGGCTTTCCGCACGAGATACGGACATTACGAATTCCTCGTGATGTCATTTGGGCTAACAAATGCACCCGCTGCTTTCATGGACCTCATGAACCGGGTTTGCAAGCCAATGTTGGATAAGTCGGTCATCGTGTTTATCGATGATATTTTGGTGTACTCGAGAAGTGAAGCTGAACACGCACACCACTTACAAGAAGTGTTAGAGACACTTAGGCGAGAGAAGTTATATGCAAAATTCTCTAAATGTGCCTTTTGGTTACGAGAGGTTCAATTTTTAGGCCATGTCATAAATGCCGACGGAGTATTGGTGGATCCGTCAAAGATAGAGGCTGTGTCAAAATGGAAACTCCCGAAGAACCCTTCAGAAATTAGAAGCTTTTTGGGGCTTGCAGGGTACTATAGGAGATTCATTCAAGATTTCTCCAAGATTGCGTCGCCGCTAACGAAACTAACCCAAAAGAAAGCAAAGTTTATTTGGGGAATCGATCAAGAAAAAGCGTTTCAAACGCTAAAAGAAAAGCTAACTCAAGCTCCGGTACTGACATTGCCGGACGGAGTCGAAGACATGGTGGTCTATTCGGATGCTTCATTATCGGGGCTCGGTTGCGTGTTGATGCAACGGGGCAAGGTAATAGCCTATGCCTCGAGACAATTGAAGATACACGAGAAGAAATACCCCACGCACGATCTCGAATTGGCAGCGGTAGTGTTTGCGTTAAAAATATGGAGGCATTACTTGTATGGGGTAAAGTGCACCATATTCACCGATCACAAGAGCTTGAAATACTTCTTTGATCAGAAGGAGTTAAATATGCGACAAAGGCGATGGCTGGAAACGGTGAAGGACTACGACTGTGAGATACATTATCACCCCGGAAAAGCAAACGTGGTAGCAGACGCTCTAAGCAGAAAAGTGGACTATGTCCCAATACGAGTGAGGTCGATGCAACTCGTGGTGACCTCGGGTATACTTGAACGTAATCGAGAGGCGCAGTTAGAAGCAGTAAAAGAAGAGAATTGGAAGAAAGAAAGAATAATTGGTCAATTGAAAGATTTGACGGATGGGAATCATGGGTTGAAGACTCGATCCGGAAGGATATGGGTCCCACATACTTGTGGAGTAAAGGCGCTTCTACTTAACGAAGCTCATAAATCCCGTTATTCGATTCATCCGGGTGCAACCAAGATGTATAATGATTTGAAACAAAATTATTGGTGGCCCGGAATGAAGAGGGACGTGGCGAAATACGTGGAAAAATGCTTGACATGTTTACAAGTCAAGGCGGAGCACCAGAAACCATACGGCAAACTCCAACCGTTAGAAATTCCGGTTTGGAAATGGGAACATATTACAATGGACCTGTTAACCAAGTTGCCTAAGACGAATCGTGGTTTTGATGCCATATGGGTAGTGGTGGATAGATTGACGAAAAGTGCTCACTTCATTCCGATTCGTGAGACTTATACGTCAGAAAAGATGTCAGAAGTCTATACCAATGAAATCATAGCACGTCATGGAGTGCCGGTGTCCATCGTGTCCGATAGGGATACCCGGTTTACCTCGAAATTCTGGCATGATTTCCAAGAACAAATGGGGACCAAATTGTTCATTAGCACTGCGTACCATCCTCAAACGGATGGACAAAGTGAAAGAACGATACAAATATTGGGAGACATGCTACGGGCGTGTATAATCGACTTTGGAGGCAGTTGGGATGTTCACCTACCGTTAGTCGAGTTTTCGTATAACAACAGTTACCAATCTAGTATTAAAATGGCACCATACGAAATGCTTTACGGTAGGAAGTGTCGAACCCCGGTTTGTTGGGGTGAAGTGGGTCCACGTGAACTTGCCCACCAAGATATAGTACGAGCCACGAACGAAAAGATCGATAAAGTTCGGGCACACTTGAAAGCGGCTCAAGACAGGCAAAAGGCGTATGTTGATAAAAGGAAAAGGCCGATTGAATTTCAAGTCGGTGACATGGTCATGCTAAAGGTGTCCCCATGGAAAGGCGTTATTAGATTCAGAAAAAGGGGGAAGTTAAGCCCAAGGTTTATCGGGCCATTTAAAATTATCGGGAGAGTTGGCAAGGTAGCTTACCGTCTTGAACTACCGGAGGAGCTAAGTGGGATCCATGGCACGTTTCACGTATCGCAATTAAGAAAGTGCCTAGCAGACGAAACGACCTATATCCATTACGATGATATTGAAGTGGATAATAGTCTAAATTATGCGGTAGGACCAGTTGAAATTTTAGACAGAAAGGTCAAGCGTTTACGAAATAAACAAATTGATCAAGTCAAAGTCAAATGGGAGCATAGAAAAGGCTCTGACACCACGTGGGAGACCGAGGAAGAGATGCGTCGGCTTTATCCTACTTTATTTGGTACGTAATTCGGTTTCGGGGACGAAACCCTTTTTAAGGGGGGTGGACTTGTAACACCCCGAAAATATAAATACTGATATCAGGAAATTAAGGATTTCATAAACAAGAATTGACCATCTAGAAATTTTAACCTAGTTAAAATTACAAGGCTAGAAATAACTAACACTAGGTTAAAAACACTAGTAATTAAAGCTAGATGATAAGTGAGGGACTAAACTTGCCTAAGAATGAAAGATAAATGCTGGATTTTAATAAAATTCACCAAACACACCATTTTTGGTGTGTCTGGTCGAACCAGAGAAAGGGGGCGACCAGGGTGTTCTCCAAACCCAAACTTCATACTAAAATCTGCAAAATTGAAGCCTCAAATCCGTCCCAAATCGAATTCTAAACACAAATCAGTAATCCCCTCGTTGTAAGGATCAAAAGGTATGTAAAATCTTGGTACTTTGATCCATTATGAATTCTAGGTTAATTTTGAAAAGCTGAAATTGAGCCTAGATATGCCATGCATGATTGAATGTTGAACTAATATGAAGTATAGAGTCAAACCCTAGGTGATTTCTTGTGAAAACTTTGCATCATGTTTGTAAGGTTTGGGGTTTACATGTTAGGAGACTAATTAACTTGAAGGAAACTTGATGAATACTAGAATTATGACTATTGTTATAGTAAAATTTGAATTGGTAAAGTAAATTCAGAAATATAGATGTCAAGATGTATGTGAAATTTACTAATTTAGCGAAATTAGATGTTTATTGCGTATCATGAACTTAGCAATAATTATAGAAGAATTTGACCCGTTAGGTGTTTGTTGAAATGCCTAAGTGAGGATTTAAATGATAAAAATAGGATGAAAACGCAGAATTTATCATGCTCCACAATGATGTGATTATGGTCATGAAAAGAATTCTAAACAAGTAGTAAACTGAATTTTCTAGGCAAAGAGTCCGGATCATCAAGCGGACAAGCCGGAGGGAATTCACGGGGGAAAGAAGCATTCTAAAGGTACGAAATTACTGTTTCGTTACATTAAAATTATTTATTAGTTTTAAGTTGAAATCTTGAAAACATGGTAGACAAGATAGACCAATACGTCACGGAAGTGATCATGCGTCTAAATCAAGTAAACGGGTCAAAACAAGTGACAGAAAATGAATTCTTGAAACGCCTTGATTGATCTTTGATGTGGGTTAAAATATAACATACTAGAAATACTAGAGTTTAAATGTTTCGGTGTGTTAGGAAAGCGAAATCCGAGATTTGGGTTGTGTGTATTAAATGAATCAAACAAAAACAGGAATCTCCAGGTACTACCGTAAATTACGGTAATATCGTAATTTACGGTAGAGGTCTGATGTTTACGGTAAAGTCCTCCTGTTTTACGGTGGACCAGGACCTCTCAGGACTCACCGTAACTTACGGTTCCACCGTAAGTTACGGTGGAAGCAGAAAATGTTTTAATTTTTTTAAAACTTGTTGTTGGTTTCCATGTTATTGTATTACATCATAACAAAGTTAAAACTAATGTTTCAAAGATTTTTGACCCTAGGTGATGTGGTGGATCTTATGGATGGTGGTCAAGCAACAGCAAGGAACCGAACACGACTTTTGAAGCTTCCGCTATGTTTTAAATCTTAATTAAATTTTGTTCATGGGTTGTAAACATTTTCTTAAACGGCTTTTGGATGTTTCACATTAGTCTTTAGTTGACTAATGTTTATGATACTTTGAACTTGACTTATGAAACTTATATTATCTTGATATCTTTCGTATAAAAGTTTAAAATTTGTTGTAAATTCAAGTTAAAATTTAAGGGTGTTACAAAAACTCTTTCAACATATTATATATAATTTATAAAAAATATATAAAATTTACTTTGATGTAGATTTGGTAATGTTAATTCAATTATTTATGCGCATCTAAACACAAATGAACCATATTAGCAATTATAAAGAAAAAAACATTACCAAACTATTGGTTTTCCAATTGGTTCGGTTATTGCGTTTGGTTTTATGCTCACCCCTAGTATATACTACGATTGAAAATAAGATAATGAAACGATAAGTAAAATTAACAAAATGTGTCCTTAAATAAATGTTGCAGGCGTATCTTTACAAATGATGGAAGCTACGAGGGAAGTTCTTTCTAAAACTGTCTACGTTTATGAAGTTTAGCCCTTCTAGTATGCTCAGTGAGTCAATGCCTATGATTTATGATTCTACATTTGAAAATTAACTATTAATTATAATTAGTGGACGTTTTTATATGTTTAACTTTCCGGGTCTTTTATATTTTTAGGTGACCAATTGTTATGGTGGTCGGGAAACCGATACATTTCATGAAAAATTCTAAACCCTCCATGGAAGAGATATTCAAGTTATTCGCATAACGCAATCATTGATGGAACTTAAACTTGGTCACAAATTATAATAAAGTTCTCTTCTCCATAAAATACAACTAGAGGTTCAAATTCATGTTTTTCTTAACAAAACTCGGAATTTATAAAGACTAAATTACATAAATGGTTCGTGTAGTTTGATCCAAATTATGACCTTAGTACTTAGACTTTTTATGTTAAACATGTGTAAAATTACCATTTTACTCTTTATCCGTATAAAATAAAACCACAGAGACCAACTACGTAATTTACTTTATTATATAAAAAATTAATTATTTATTATTAATTCATATATATATATATATATATATATATTTTGAACGGTTAATTTCTTCAATCCCCTGTCGTCCATGGTACTTGAACCCAAGACCTTCCCCTTCCCAACCTAGGTGTTTTTTAAAGGCTTTGCCTTTGCCAATGGATCACCACCCCATTGATCACACATATATATATTATTCCAACATATTTTAAATAACTAAACCATAAGCACACAAATTACTAAATAAATATATTAAATACTCATAAATCAAAACATTAATCTTATAGATAAATTCAAATTATTTCACATTTGTTATTGTAATGAATAACAAACACATATATATAGCAAATATTTTAAGAAACCACTAAATTTAGGTTTTTGAAATTTTGGGATAATTACACTTTTTAATATTATTACTTCAAACCCAATTCAAAAATATTTATCATCAGTTCAACTTAGTTATTTTTTTATATGATAATGTTTTAAGTTTCGGTTTGAATTTTGCTAATTAATACGTCGCAACGCACGTTCGTACTAAATACTAGTTTTTATAAATAGTAAAGTTAATAAAAACAAACACTATCAGATTAAAAGAAAATAAATGACATTATTTACCAACTTAAAAAGAAACAATTTTAAATAATTTAACAACTACATTTTTTTAATCATGACCATATTTGCACACACATTAGGCTTTCTATCAATTTGAACGAGAGATAGAGATTTATAGATCGCAACTCATAGTGGACGGTCGACGGTACGATTTCAGCGAAGGTTAAATCAAGTACAACTGAACCTAGCCGCTTCAGTTCATTCATAGACTCTTCATTTGATTGAATTGTAGAGTCTAAATTCATATGCATCAACAACTATAGAGTTTATAAGACTCTTTAAACACATACCTATTTCCTATTGGATCTTAGGGTGGGGTGGGTCATCATGATATAGGAGTCGATTTTGTAGACACTGTGTGTTCTCTAACTTTAGACGATTTAAATGTTTATTTTGCTAAAATTGGTTTGGTCAATATTTATTCCCGTCATTTTCCCTATTTATTATAATTATTATATGGGTGTGTTGTGTACTTTATCCTTCAGTTAAATATTGTTAATATTCAGCCGTTAAATAGCATAGTTAGATATTGTTAGAATTCAGCCGTTAAATAGCATCACTTGCTTGATGGGCATTTTGGTAAATTTACCTTTATTTTGTGTTTGTTATCAGATTGAACATGTGCTTGAAATGATGTAATTTGTGATGATTTGGATCTTTGGTTTAGGTGATTTGCTTTAATATATATTGATATAGATATGTGTTTTTAGTTTTTTTTGTGTGAGTGACATGTGGTGTGTTGGGTGATAAATGGTGGTGTTGGACGATATAAGGTGATGGTGGCTGTTAGTGGTTCATTAAAAAGCATATGAATATGATGATGGTGATGAAAAAGGTTCAACATGATGATGGATGAACCTGGACTAGATTCGTATGATGATGATGACTAGATTCGTATTAAGATGACGATGACGGTGACGATGACGGTGACGATGGCGATGATGATGATGCAAGTTTCATCATGTTCAATGCACATAAAGGATTAAATTTATAATCTTTGATATAACATTTTAAAAAAAAAAATTATAATTACAGGGACGTCAAAGGGTACAATGTCAATATTCAATAGAAAATATGAGTGTTTGTGATGTAAAGTACTACTTTATATTATGCAAAATCGCCTCCTTTTAAAAATTTAGAA
>JARYGA010001621.1:0-42591 GCA_030545235.1 Helianthus tuberosus | reverse complement strand
TTTTGCCTGGTCGTACGCCCAAAATGGACCCCCGTAGCCCAAGTTAGAGCCATTTTAGTGAAGCCCCTTTTATCACACGATCTTGGGCCTCCAAATACAAGATGGCCCGCTCCTCCACACTTGGACCTGCATCACGTATGCACCTGGTTTTTCGCTCGTTCCTCGTGTGCTTTTCATCTTTCAACAAAGTGGTCGTCTCACAAAACTGGTGTACCTACAAATCTCAACCCTTGTGTAGAAGCATGCTTCTCACAACCATCAAAATTGGTTAGTTACCTAGTTCTACCACTTTTATGAAAAAAATTACCTTGCCATACGTTATTTCACTTTGATTTATGTGGAAAAATAGTGTACAATAACAACAAACCTAACTCACTTTCGTAGGAATCACGGTTGCATTTAGCTTATTCAACAAGCCCTTTTAAACCTCCCAATAGCTCGGGAGGACGAGTAGGTCTCGTGAGGGTTATATAGGGAACACACCCACAAAGTTCATCTAACTAAGAAAATAAAATAAAACTAATAATAATATAAACTCTACAACAATCATACCCGATTTTCCTCTCATGGTGGTCGAAGTGAACATTTGCCTACCGAGTTTCCAACATACGCTCGGTAGTTGGCATACCAAATCCACTCTCTTTTTCTTTTACGCGGCATGCGTACGGTACAACTTTGGGGTTGTTTCTTAACAAATTGTCCAAGATCTTGAAACACCACCCTTCGAATCCTTAGACCCGAACCCGCATCCCCAACTTTGTTGGTTGGAGTGATAAGTATGGGAGAAGGATGGATATGAATGTGGGCTTCTTTCGGATCTGACTCGTCTCGCGGTGTCATGTCTTTCTCTTGGTTCAAACATTCATCTTCTTGCTCCGGAAGATCTATAACCTCTTCCACCACATCACCATCCACCATTGTACTATTAGCCAAAACCTCTTGGTCTCGCCTAAATTGGGCCATCTCCTCGGTTATTTGACCAACCTGAATAACCAAAGCCTCAAATGATCTGTCTCGTAGCTCGTCTTTTTTTTTTTTTTCATTTCTAGCATCATGTCCATGATTACATCGAGCTGAGAGTTTAATGAATCTTGATCATCCTCGTATGTCGGTTGAGGAAAGTCATGATAATAGTCATCATACTCCTCCTGGTAACTTGGGAAATGTGGCAAGCCGGGTTCATAGTTGTTATAACTCTGTAACATTCCCAAAAATTTTATTTATATAAAATATATAAAAACTTATGTTATTAAAATGATGTATCATGGGTAAGTTGACCAATAGAAATATAAGGTGGTTTGTGTGACAACCCGCACTAAACCAGGTATCCGTACGACTTAATTAATGACTAATTACTGCTTAATTACTGTGCTTGCTTGTACTAGCTGATGAACTGCTACTTGAATACTGATACGTGTACTTACTTGCATCATACTTGCTTGCTGTCACTACATTATTTACATACGGCACCTTAGTGACAAACATGATGCACAAAAAGCACAGTAGCACAATACACGGATAACCTACTGAACATGCTGATAAAGCCAGCATCAGGCAAACACTGCCTCCAAGGCCTATAAGAGCCTAAGATATTTTGCTACACCAATAGTGAGTGTAGGATACAAGGGTTGTAGAACTGCGTCTCTAGGAATAAGACACACTGATTGGATGTGCCTAAAACGTACTTTAAGTACAAAACACAGCACTTTAATAAATAATCCAGCTTCTAGCTGACTAGTAAAGTGCCAAAACATGAGGAAAATATTACTAGACACTTTCCAAAGTGTCGGAAACAAATTGTGTCACTAAAAATAATATAACGACACTTTAAAGCTTTAGTAACGCTTTAACGGATTATTATCCAACCGAACAACCGGACTATACCCGGAACATGAAAATATTATTATTTTTATTATTACTCTTTTTCTGAGCCAGTTAGGGTCCCTGATTACCCTAACACCCGCCATAACGCATAACATACAAGTAACTAAGTTTAATACTTAACACTTGACTAACTTAACTTAGTTACCCTAACTAACCTACTTGAAATCGGACTAGGACCCCCCCCCCATCCTAACCGGCCTAACTATGGGGGAACATGCTTAGTACTTGGTTTATTATTTAAATCACCATTGTCCCATATCTAAACAACACAATTTCCATTGGATAATTACCATCTAATTGCCTATAAGTTCAAGGAGTTGCACATATGATCTTTCACATAACATTTCACCACAAAAACTCTCTCTCTCACCCTCTCAAGCTCACGGCCGAACCCCCTAAGCCCACCCATCATACTTTCGGTTCTTGATCACCACATTCCATCATCATACAAGTGTTAGAGGTCACGTATTAGGAAGCTTGGAGCAAGCGGAACACGAAGGACCTCTTTCTTTGGCTTTTATCCACGCGTTTTTCATCAAGAATCTTCCCTAGCCTTGAGCTAGAGGTATAACACTTACAACTCATTTTTGAACCTATCTAAAGTGGTTAAAAGGAATTATGTCGGTTAAATCTCGTTAAAATGCAAGATGAAGCATTAAAGTCTACTAAAAATACTTAAAATGGTGGTTAATAGCATATGGAATGTGTAAAAGTTGTAGTATTTGAAATATGTGCTTATTTAGACCCGATCTATGTTGTGGTAGCTCGGATCACCATTTAACCCGGTTTAGTAAGATCATGGATCTTAACATAAGCTCGTTTTTGAATAATACAAGGGTTAAAAGGTGAAACTCTACCACACACGAAGCATGAACTTGTGTAAAAATGCTTTACTTGTGTAAACATGTTTTAACTTGTACAAAGGTGTTTAAAACTAGTAGATCTACGTATCTACACCCAGTATTTTCAAAGGACCACATATCAAGGGAACCATGTATTTTGAAAGATGGATCTTACAATAATAAGCATGATTTTATAAACCACAAGTGTGTAAACACTTGTGAAATGAAAAGATCCGACAAAGAACTAGTTTTGTCAAAAGTTACTAGAAGTTGTAAAGATGGATTTTCTCTAAAAACGAGGTTTTTACGAAATCGGATTATTTACACAAAAGATCCAGTAAAAGTAAAGAGATTTACTACATATTTTAGACAAACCACAAATTCGTATATTTTTGCGATTATGTCTATCTTTGACTAGTTAAAATGTTGAAAGGTTGTTTGATAATGTTGAGAACATTGATTGATTGATTTGTTAAAAGAAAATGATACGCTTGAAAGCGTGGCCACCTCCAGTTACAGAGGAAACTCTGGCGAAATTTTCCTAAAAACCTAACACTTAGAATTACTCACACAACAAGTGTTAGAATTATTTTTGACATATTTTCGAAATATAAATTTCGCCCTGACTTTATTTACTAAATATTCGGAGGTGGGATTTTCACAAAAATTAACGTGATAAATGTATATTTTTCACACACTGTTTATGATTATTTTGTGAAAATACATAAATATTATTTTTAGAGTAAAAATAATATTTACAAGCGTTAACGATTCCAAAATAATACGAACGCTTTCACCATGAATATATAAGTTACGCCGGTAATTATATTACCACTCGATTATTAAAACGTAACTTACGCACATGTATTGTATCCCCCATCCTTGGGAAGGAAATTAACTACCAAGTATATACAAAATGTAAACACAAAATAGTTGTCTAACTATTTCCCAAAAACTTAAACTGTAAAGCTAAGGCACGGCCGTCCGTCTAATAGAATTAGCACTTGTAGGTCGTCGCACAGCTTTCCGATTTGGAGACACTTGGTAGAGACGCTTCACTGTGAGTTCATGTCCCCCTTTTCTCTAACTGTTTTCAGTTTTCTTAACTGCGGGGGTGAAATACATGTTACTTTGTTTACAAGTACTTTATATACGGTATGGTTAGCGTAAGGAGGTGTTTTATTCCGATCATGTGAGTGGGTAGGAGCAATATGAGGCCATTAGTCCTCATGTCGGGACCGAGGGACAGGAGCGGTAGATCTATCTGGGTGTAGCGAGCCCAGCCCCAGGCCAAACTAGAAACGGACCTTGGGGTGACTTTGTCCACATACAAATGCCGTGGCGAAATCTGCTAGGTTTGAGTCTCCCTATTTGCACTTCACATATATCAGTGGCCTTGCAAACCATTGGTGATCACAAGTCCCCTTATTGGCTACATACCACGATTATTACTATACTCACAAGTGTTTTACATACTCACTTACACATGAACTCGCTCAACATTATTGTTGATTTTTCAACTTACATGTATTTCAGGAAATTAACGAGATCTGGCACGGTATGGCATGTTTTCCGCTGCACTAGTTTCCGAGGTCATCCGGGGTTTAGGGGATGTGTCTCTTTCCTGGACAAGACACAATCCTTAAACCATGTTTATGTTATGTTCCAAGTTTGTAATGTCTGTTGAACAAGGTTATGGTTGTTAGGGTATGTTCCCGTTAAAACAATGGTACTGTATTTGGTTTTCAAAACTTAATGGATGATCTTGCATGTTTTTAACTCATATAGCTTTGTTGTGATTAAGCTATGGTATTAAGAAGTCACACCAAATTAACCACGCTTCCGCAAAGCCAGGGTGTGACAGTTTGGCAAACGTAGAAACCATTTAAATAATTAAATTATAATAATACATTATATTTGAACCTACTCTGTTTTTAATGAAACTTGGTTCAAAATGTAGATACAATTATTCTCGTTCTAATGACATATTTATTATTTTATAAAACGTCATATTTTAGAAGTTATAAGCGCCAAAAGAGTAAAGCAGTTAAATTAATTATAATATATATATTAAATAATAATAATAATCGAAATTTTTGATTGAAGTAGGACATGTCCATAATAAATAAAATATTAATAAAACCTCAACTTTATTGCATACGTTGCATATGATTTCATAAGAAATCAATTAATTTAAAAATTTGACATATGTGTTCAAAGAAGGAATCCACGTATGTTAGTAATCATGTCCACTTTTCTTAACCTACAAGACTTGAAACTCCTATAAATAGAAAAGGGATCACACTTTCAAAATTTGCTAGCCCCTCTTTCTTTCTGTCGCCCTCTCCCCTCAATTCTATACTTTTAAATTCTATTTTCACAATAATAATAATAATAATAATAATAATAATAAAGCCCTGCCCCGTTTTAAAGTGTTTTAACCCTTGGTCACTGATGCCCTGTCCGATTGACGTAGGGCCCCGTAACATATGTCAAGGTTCTGCCTAAATTCGTTGGGGTTCTGTCTCGTGACGTAGGGATAAAGTGGAATTGGGTTACTATACTTAATATGAGTACACTATATATTTTATTAAATAGTCTAGGAGCTATACCCAAAATATTGCCAACACTCCTAAAATATTTTCGACACCCCTAAAATATTTAGAGTACCCCTATATGTCTTAAATTACACCTTATATACAAAACCCGGTCCCGAATAACCTTTATTTTATTAAAAAACAAATAAAATAAGTTTTACCGACCGCTCGCGGGCCGCGAAGACTATGTCTTCGACTTACGCGGGCCGCAACAGCTCAATATCCGGAAAACACCACAAGCCGCCACGTGTCGATGACTCAGCAACCCTAGCCGCCTTTTCTGGACCTCGCGGGCCGCGTAGCCTTTAGCTACATCTTACGCGGGCCGCGTAAAACTCGAAATCAGCTCCTATAAATAGGAGGCATCGGCTGTCCATTTCAATTCGTTCAGAATTCATTTCTTTCTCTCAATTCTAAAGTGTAGGCATTATACACGGGTATAATACCCCCCTAATTAGCGAGGTTCTGCTCTGTTGTAAGTATTATAACCCCAGTTTTGTAATAGATAAACTGCCCAATTGATTTAGGGTTCCGTAACAACTGTCGTGGTTCTGCCCGACGTAGTTGTTGGAATACCGTCTCGGGGAGGGTATCATTAATATTTTCAAAGGGTTATGATACTAACCTATGTACATTTGTATAAATTATAGATTATTCCCAGGAAACCCTTACAAGAAGTCTAAAATAGCAATGTGAGTTTATCCGTTTTTTGTTAACCTTTTTGTAATATTTTACAAAACCTTAATGCTTTACAATGTGATTAAGCGGTGATTGAGTCTTTGTAGTTCTTCAATTACTTCCGGTATGTTGGGGTTTTGTATACAAAATTTACTACTGCGAGTAGTAAGTCGGGATGACAGTACGTTACCATTGGACAACGAGTTAGCCAATGTGTAATATGACCGACAAGTCAGGATTGACAGTACTGAATGAGTAATTGTGTAGAAATAAACAATGTGATCGCTCTCAATACTGTGTTAATTGATAAAATGTTTCTTGATTAAACTGGGATTCACTCACCAGTATTTCCCACTGACAAATGTTTTTAAACACGTGTTTCAGGTAACACAATGTGAAAGCCAATTAGTAAAAAGCCAGCTCGAGAGCACTGACGGCTTGGAAAAATGTGGCTATAAAAGTTATCTAAAATACGATGTTTTAAACTCAATAAAAGAGGGTTTAACCCTATGTTGTAATAAGAAACTTGGGTTTTACCCATGTGATTATTAATATCAAATAAGGTGGTTTTACTCTGATAAAATATTTCCTAACTACGGTCCTGATGAAATTTCCGCTGCCAAATTAATAAACTGATACCACCACAACGAATGTTCGCGGCCGCCCGTTCCCGGGACAGATAAGGGGGCGGGGGTTGTGACAGAAGGTGGTATCAGAGCCTAGCCACTGGTTCAAGCCAAAGAAATGTTCAGCTGACACTTAAATTTTAAATTATGTGTTAGGAAATAATTTATGTAATTATGTGTTTTATATTATTTGACTATTTGTTAGTCTACAGTATGGGTAAGCAAAACATTTCGGATATCTATCGTCAATTAGATAGTTCACCAAAAGATAAGGAAACCTCATTTCAACCAAAACCCTCAGGATACTCAACAGATACTGAAGAAGGAATATTTATTCGTAAGGCACAGTCTGAGAAATCACTTACCACTAAGAAGAGGAGTTGGATTATTAGAAAAGGTCAGGAGAAAATAAAGAAAAATAAATAGGTCACAACCAAAGAAAATGATAATCAATGAGGAAATAAATGCACAAACTCAGGAAACAGGCAATAACCTACCATGTGAAGATGAATTAGATGAACAATGGGTAAATCTCCATATGTTAGCCACTACAGCAGTAAATGCTAACTTATATTAAATAGTTGAACCGCCAAACTAGTACCAGCACCCATGCCACCTATGAGCTAGAAACTTTAAAATGAACTTTGCCCATTAGATAACAACTTAGTAGAGACAGGAGATAGAATAAACCTTACATAAAAGCATGTTGAGCATAGTACTTCTATAACTTAGATAGACTAAAATAAGTTACGGATGTATGATCATTAGTATATTTTGAATTCCAGTTGTCGTTTGTAATAAATACACATATATATATATATATATAAGTCGCAATATTCACCATTTTTTTATCAATCTATTTTTATGATTGTACCCAAATATTTGTACTAGAAATTTGTCTGTGATAATTAATACAACCTACTCAAATAATATCATAATATACATCAAACTAAGTTGGTTATTAACAAAGCAGTCATGTTTATGACTCTCTTTTGGAACCAATCATTTACTTTGGTTTAAAATACATATTGAAATATATGGTATAAAACTTTAAAACTTTGTGGTTTTAATAATATTGTTTCAAAATAATTTATAAAACCAAAGCTATTAAATTAACCAAAAGGATTTTAAGATTTAAAAAAGGTTGCTTTAGTGGATCGAGCCAAAGCAAGTTTGAAACCCAGGTGTACCAATTTCCCACTTTACTTTATCCCTTCTGGTTTGTAACCAGTTGGCCATAAGACTTCATACTTTCATAGTTTTATGAATTAACTGATGTTGGGATTACTTGTAAAAGTTTTTATTGAAATACTTAGCGGTAAAATAAATGGTTAAATGAATATGATGGATATTCATGATTAAATAAAATCATTTAATTTTTTTTTTATTTTGGTTGGTTGGACTACATAGAAAGGCCTAACTAAACGTTGAAAGCGTTTCTACAGATCTTTAATATTAAGGTATGTCCAGAATAGGTCTTATGCATGGACATAGTTAAAATAAGATTATAAGACTAACCAGTTATATTAGTTATAGGATTGTGTATCCTAAAGTATAAAGAAAAGTATTCGAGTCAGCTGGCTAATGTATAATAGTTAAATAATACAATTCTATTATATTTGAAATGTATATATATACACTATAATACATTTTAATAATATATACGTGTATATAACATAAAAATATATATATTTATATATATTAGGATACCTGTAAAATTTATACATTTTAAACTATAAAGAAAGGGTATGATAAAAAGGGTCATTATATATATCATGATAATCATATATAAATAATCAGGTTTTCATTCTCTATCAATAAGAATATTATATTTAAAAAAAGAAGTAATAAAATTTTTATATATACTAAAAGGAAAGAAAAGATAGGTTTAATGGTTTGAACAATCGATACATATAAAAGAGATTGGATAATTAAATTTTTAGAAATAAAGATATTATAACAGTGAAAACATCTTTTCCTACTTAAATCAATGATTTAGTATCTATTTATTTATTTTACCTGGCACGTTAAAATGTTCCTAAACATTCATTTTTTTTTCTCACACTAGAATTAAAAATGGATGCCCCACATAAGAATAGTTGACTCAAATGTGTGTTTAGTACTTTTGTCCTTTATATAACTTTATTTAAAATTCAGATTACAATCTTAATATTGTAATATCTTTAAATAAATTACTATTAATATTGTATGGGATATACATACATATTCCAATACATGTATATTACTCAAATATATTTAGAATCAATTTTTGATACGTCAAACTTTGTATTATTTACTATAATACTTCTTTGAATTAATAATATAATATACAATAAATTGAGAGTTAAGTTTTGATATTTTGAATCCATATGGTTCAACCCACTAGTTAAAAATAAATTTATTCCCATGAGTTCAGAAAGTTTATATTTTGATTAATTTATTTCTTTAAACTTTTATCGATCCATCCTTAAATTCCAAAATATTATGTTCAATAAATTTAACAGAAGTTTATTTCAATATACTACTTTTATAAAAGGATAAAATAAAGTCATGAAAATAAGCTTGATGATTGGTACCATCGGATGTATAGTTATTATTTTATATATGTGTGTATATATTCCGTAAGTTTAATATTAACTAGAGATTTTAAATTTTATACACATATATGCATATACCCAATAGAATTTCTTGATGATATATATAATATCTTCTGTAAGATAAACATAAGAGAAAATATCATTGGTAATTCATATGAAAACATGAAGTCATTATAAACCATGAAATCTACTATGTTGTAAAATTCCATCTGTCTCAATAAAATATTCTTTGTGACGGAATCTAATAAAATTAGCTGTAAGCATACTCTTCACATTTAACCTAACTATAGTGTCAATGGAGACAATTCTATTTTTATCAAAACTTCATTTTCCAAGCAAAAGAAAAACCACAACCATAATAATATCTATGCTTAAATGAAAGAGTTAGGATATTAATATTCACTGGTAACAACCAGGACAGTATTTAGACTTGAACCTAAGGAAAATGCCTTAGTATAAAGCTTTGATATAAGCCAATTACTTGCATGGATAAAGTGTGATGGTTATTGGTATACCGTGAGGATAATGACTAGAAAAGTGCAAGTATGATAAATAAGCAATAACACTTGGCCACTGTTATTTCTTGTTTATTGGTACTACTCGGTTCTAGAATATGATCCATCATAAGAATACTGATTTCCTTGTTTCTTGATGCAAACCATAATAAACGAGGTACTTTCAAAATCCTGATTTGAGAGAAGTCTATTTATGGGAAATACCATGATAATTACCTCTTCGGTAAAACTGGGCATGGTGCGGTAGACTCTCCAGCTTGTCCGGGTAAGATGTGGTTACCTCTCCGGCAAAATCGGGTATGGTGCGGTAGACTCTCTAGCTTGTTCGGGTGAGATGGGGTTACCTCTCCGGCAAGACCGAATAAGATGGGGTATGTGTTATGGAATTCCCTAAATATTACCATGACCTGATGTCTGACTTGTTTTTGACCTTATGAATAGTGTATATTACAGTATGTGAAATACATAATTATATAAATATGTATATCTATAAGGAAATCTAAAGACCATATTGATTGACAATTAGAAATAAATCATGAACAAGTGTGTCAATGATAATTTTAGACTTATTTATTAGGAATCTCCCGTATACGTCTATAATTCCAATATCAAACATTATTTCATTTGATCATCCTTCTCGAAATGCGTGTGACAAGATGAACGACAGGAACTCTTTAAGTTGGGACGCCATCAAAAGTATAAGAATTTCCTTTGCAATTATTAACGCATTAGGAAACCTGTAACTAAAAGCTGTGTTAAAATACAAAACATATTTCAGTCAAGAATAAGAATCTCATAGAGAATAGTTCTGGTCAAAGTAGAGTGAAATTCAAAATAAAGACCAGAATATACCTAGAAACTAAACTAACTAAATATTCATCCATATTTCAGAGAATCTCGAGGACGAGATTTAAAACAAGGTGGGGAGGATGTAACATTCCCAAAATTTTTATTTATATAAAATATATAAAAACTTATGTTATTAAAAGGATGCATCATGGGTAAGTTGACCAATAGAAATATAAGGTGGTTTAGCAAACGTAGAAACCATTTAAATAATTAAATTATAATAATACATTATATTTGAACCTACTCTGTTTTTAATGAAACTTGGTTCAAAATGTAGATAAAATTATTCTCGTTCTAATGGCATATTTATTATTTTATAAAACGTCATATTTTAGAAGTTATAAGCGCCAAAAGAGTAAAGCAGTTAAATTAATTATAATATATATATTAAATAATAATAATAATCGAAATTTTTGATTGAAGTAGGACATGTCCATACTAAATAAAATATTAATAAAACCTCAACTTTATTGCATACGTTGCATATGATTTCATAAGAAATCAATTAATTTAAAAATTTGACATATGTGTTCAAAGAAGGAATCCATGTATGTTAGTAATCATGTCCACTTTTCTTAACCTACAAGACTTGAAACTCCTATAAATAGAAAAGGGATCACACTTTCAAAATTTGCTAGCCCCTTTTTCTTTCTGTCGCCCTCTCCCCTCAATTCTATACTTTTAAATTCTATTTTCACAACAACAACAACAACAACAATAATAATAATAATAATAATAATAATAATAAAGCACTGCCCCGTTTTAAAATGTTTTAACCCTTGGTCACTGATGCCCTGTCCGATTGACGTAGGGCCCCGTAACGTATGTCAAGGTTCTGCCTAAATTCGTTGGGGTTCTGTCTCGTGACGTAGGGATAAAGTGGAATTGGGTTACTATACTTAATATGAGTACACTATATATTTTATTAAATAGTCCAGGAGCTATACCCAAAATATTGCCAACACTCCTAAAATATTTCTGACACCCTTAAAATATTTAGAGTACCCCTATATGTCTTAAATTACACTTTATATACAAAACCCGGTCCCGAATAACCTTTATTTTATTAAAAAACAAATAAAATAAGTTTTACCGACCGCTCGCGGGCCGCGAAGACTATGTCTTCGACTTACGCGGGCCGCGACAGCTCAATATCCGGAAAACACCACAAGCCGCCACGTGTCGATGACTCAGCAACCCTAGCCGCCTTTTCTGGACCTCGCGGGCCACGTAGCCTTTAGCTACATCTTACGCGGGCCGCGTAAAACTCGAAATCAGCTCCTATAAATAGGAGGCATCGGCTGTCCATTTCAATTCGTTCAGAATTCATTTCTTTCTTTCAATTCTAAAGTGTAGGCATTATACACGGGTACAATACCCCCCCCCCTAATTAGCGAGGTTCTGCTCCGTTGTAAGTATTATAACCCCAGTTTTGTAATAGATACACTGCCCGATTGATTTAGGGTTCCGTAACAACTGTCGTGGTTCTGCCCGACGTAGTTGTTGGAATACCGTCTCGGGGAGGGTATCATTAATATTTTCAAAGGGTTATGACACTAACCTATGTGCATTTGTGTAAATTATAGATTATTCCCATGAAACCCTTACACGAAGTCTAAAATAGCAATGTGAGTTTATCCGCTTTTTGTTAACCATTTTGTAATATTTTACAAAACCTTAATGCTTTACAATGTGATTAAGCGGTGATTGAGTCTTTGTAGTTCTTCAATTACTGCCGGTATGTTGGGGTTTTGTATACAAAATTTACTACTGCGAGTAGTAAGTCGGGATGACTGACGGGTGGTCCGTAGGACAACCTTTTATGATGTTAAAAGACAAGTTTATCCCTCATTTGATTGTGTAATTATCTTGAATTAGATAACTACGGTTGCTTATGTTTCAGGTGCGGTTCGGGAGCTTAAAGTGGATAAAATGCAGCTTTGGAAGGTTTAGAGATGAACGGGTCATGCGCGAAACGAAAGATGAAACAAAGTGCAAAATCCAGGTTGCCACCGTAATTTACGGTTCCACCGTAATTTACGGTGGACCTGAATTCTGCCATTTTCCCACCGTAACTCAGACAAAACACACCGTAACAATATTATGTGCACCGTAACTTACGGTGTCACCGTAAGTTACGGTGGAGTCTGCGAACAACTTGTAACTGCCATCATTTAATCAGTTTTATGATGTCTTTTCACCTATTCTCATCATTGGTCGGTTAGAGAAGACACTTGGGGCGAATTTGGCTGTTCTTGCTTGGTTCTAAACAATTTCTAACATTCGGTTTGTGATTTTGATTCGTATGAACATTGAACTTATTGTTATGATGATTCACCAAGCTATGTCCGGCTAAAACTTTCGGTGATCATCTTAGGTGAAGGTTTCTCTTGAACTTTTGTGTGTTTATTTCTGAATTTCTAGAATGATAATTTGTGTTTGCTTGATTATCATGGTGTATGCATAATTGTTTGTAGCTTGTTAATTAATAGTGCAATTTCTAGTCTCAATCGTACGTTCTTGGTGCCGTTGGCAATCGAGATATCACGGGAAAGGTTAGGGTTGGTTATTGATTAATTGATCATCGGGAAACAACCTCGCGTTTATATAATCCGAGTACTTTGTTCCCTTTTATCACTTCAATTATTTATGCACGAGTTATGTCTATGTAACTCTTTCTAGTTGGAATTTCACACAATTGTTAAAAGAAACTGAATCCTAAGATGGTCATTGTTCTCCTAATCTGTTAAACAACCAATTTTGATTTGCAATTAGTTATTAATTTAGTTTTCTAAAACAACAATCCAATTCATTGATCTTTATTTTCTGCAAATTAGGTTAATTGTAGTTTAATCGCAAAGCTATAGAATCGACATATTTTCCACATACTCCCTGAGTTCGATAGCCTTTTACCACTATCTATAGTTGTTATTGGGATTAAATTTGCGTGTACCACGACAAGCACGTCAAATTTTGGCGCCGTTGCCGGGGAGTAGTGCGCAACGTGTGTCAGTTTGTTAGTTTTGCTTTGTTATTTTCGGGTTTACACTGGTGTGTTTAGTGTGCAGGTTCTACAGGTGCATGCATACTAGAGGCTCTCACAAAGTGTCACCATTGTCATTTGATCCGGAGATTGAAAGAACGTTAAGGCAAAACAGAGTTTTACTACGAGAAAACAGAATCATCGGTTCACCCACTTCACCCATTACACCAAGAAATATCATGGAAGAAACACAAGTACCACCCACAACGGGTCAAACGACCTCATCATTCATACCTACTTCCATACAACCATCACCAAACACCACTATTCCAAACATCACTACAGTGCCTACTCCACTTCATGATACTACACCATCCAACACCACACAACCGATTACTACTCAAGTCGAACCCAGTTTGACCTTTAGCCCATCTACTACGATTCCACCACTCACTCATTTCTTCCCAGTTTCAGGGCAATCATCCTCAACCTATACAGTACCACAAGGTTCAACTGTTGTCCATACTACCTCTACATTTAGACCATCGAACCAATCGGGCTTTCAATACTCGACCCTTCCATTTGGGCAAACGTCGGGTATAGGGGAGATGGATATGAGGAAGGATACGAAGATTTTGAGGGCTATGATGAAGACGGGTATGCTTATGGGGGTTATGGTGATCAAGGAGAGTTCGGTTATGTGCAAAGCCAATCTCAAGGGATGGCAAGTGTAGGTGGAGTGCCACAACAACAACAACTCATACCACAACATATTAGGCCAAGACCACAAGGGCTACAAGTGCAACGTCCTACACCTTTACAACAAGTTCGTCCGCAAAATGTGCAACCGCAATTCCAAAGGCCGATACAACACCAACCGATGCCACAACAACAATTTCAACCACATATACCACAAGGGCCTATGCAAAGGCCAATGAGTCCTATTCGACCAAGGGTTAGGTTGGGGGTGCCAAGAAGGCATCTTAGAGAACATGCGAGAGGAATTGAAGCGCATTTTAGACCGGTAATCACTCAAAATCCCTCACCGGTCGTTATTCCTCACAATGATCAAGGGAAGACCTTTGAAGTGAGAACAAATTCTTTGCAAAGTTTGCCGAAATATAAAGGGCTAGCAACGGAGGAACCGTATTTCCATTTAGAAGCATATGACTCAATTTGCAATACTCTTGGGAGTCAAGGTTTTTCGGCTGATGATGTCAAGTTGGTCCTATTTCAATTCTCTTTGGAGGACAAGGCAAAGAAGTGGTTCTACACTTTGCCTTCAGCATCTATTTATACTTGGGCGGAGATGCAACAAATTTTTCTAGACGAATTTTATACCGCTCAAAAGACTAACGATGCTAGGAAGGGATTAAGGAGTTTTCAACAACAACATGGTGAAATGTTCCATGAGGCATTTGAACGTTTCAACATGATGATCAAGAATTGTCCTCACCATGGGATTGAACTTTGGGAGTTGATGAATGCCTTCCACGAGGGGTTGAGTGCCGAAGATGCCCGTGATTTAATGTCCATTACCGGTGGGACTTTTGGTACAAACTATGAGAATGATGATTGGGAGTTTTTGGAGAACATGGCCATTACATCAAAGAGAAAGGCTCAAGCATCAAGGAGAGCGCGACCGGCCATTGCCCGACCTCAAGTGCACACAATAGATGATGGTAATGTTCAAACTACTAACCAAATTTATGATGTTTGTGCGTTGTGTAATGAAATAGGTCATGCGGCTTAAAATTGCCAAGGGATGGTGGAAGGGCAATATGAAGAAGTTCATGCGGTTCAAGGTCAAGGAGGGGGTGGTAGAAATTTCAACAACATGAATTCTAATACATACCACCCCGGGTTGAGGAACCACCCAAATTTTCGGTATGGGAACCCTTCAAATCAAGCTAACCCGAACTTTCAAGGTAGCCAAGGTAACTTTGGTTCGCGCCAACCTTACAACAATCAAAGTGGATATCGAGGTGGGAACAACCAAGGCTATCAAAAGCAATATCAAAAGGGTCAAGAACAAGGGGGGTCTTCGGGTGGAAATGAGATGATGGACATGCTAAAAAGCATGCAAGCGGAGATGCAAAAACGGAACCAACTCGATGAAGTTCGAATGCAAAAGGATGAGGTTCGTGACAAAAGCATCCAATCACTAACAACCCAAATGGGTCAATTGGCAACTGATGTGGCGGAGTTGAAGAAAAACAAGGGTCAACTTCCTAGCGACACCAAGGTAAATCCATCACACGGTTCGTCAAGAGGTAATGTTAATGTTCATCATGTTAGTGTTTTAAGAAGTGGAAAAGAGTTTAAAGCCAATTTGTCACCTGAATTGGTTGAGGGGGTAGTTGAGGACATCACGGGTAATGATAGTGATGATGAAGTTTCACCGGTTAAACCTAAAGAAACAAATGTTAATCAACCGGGTTTGGGTGAAAATAAAGAAAGTGAGAAAAGTGAAAAAGTTGAGGGTGAACCGAGTCAAGTCCCGTTTCCATCGGCATTACTTGACCCGAGTAGAAAGAATTTTATTGCATCAAGAGGTCCCCAAAAAAGAAGAGTTGTGGGACATGTTTAAACAAGTTAAAATTAACCTTCCATTACTTGATGCAATAAAGCAAGTACCCGCCTATGCAAAATTTTTAAAAGAGTTATGTATACATAAAAGGCAAAACAAGAAGAAAATGCCTAAGCGGGTGGACTTAACCGGGCAAGTGAGTGCGGTTTTGAATGGGGAGCTTCCTCCTAAGCTCCAAGATCCGGGCACGCCATTGATTAACATACAAGTTGGTAATTTTCAAATGGCTAAGGCGTTGCTAGATCTTGGAGCCAGAGTTAGCATTTTACCGGGGGGCTTATATGACCAATATGATTTTGGTCCGTTATCTAGGGTGGAGACAACGGTTGTTTTAGCCGATTTGTCTCATAAGCTACCTCGAAGAATGGTTCAAAATGTAATTGTTAAAATTGATGAATTTTATTATCCGGTTGACTTTTTAGTCTTGGACTACTCATCGGCGGACCCAAAACAACAACAAAACGTAATTTTGGGTCGGCCATTTTTGAGCACCGCACATGCAGTAATCGATTGTAGATTTGGAACAGTCGATATGACTTTTGGAAATCGGAAAATGCGTTTGAATGTTTTTACTAACAATTCTAATGCTAATGGTGTTGATGAGTGTTTCATGGCAGATATAGTTGACGGATGTAACCCGCATGAGTATGAGGAGGATGGTTTGGATGTTTTCCTGTGTGATTTTTCTGAACAGGTACATGCTTATGCACTCCGGGTTGAAGAGGAAAAACAGGATGCCATGGCTTTGAAGGAAGGTCGACCACCATGGACGCATCAATTTGAAGGTTTACCGGCGGAGATAAATTCGGGTACTAAACCATCGTTAGAGGAACCGCCAAAGTTGGAACTTAAAGACTTGCCGAGCCACTTGAAGTATGCTTTTCTAGGGGATAATGACACTCTACCGGTCATTATTGCCTCTAATTTGGAGTTGGCACAAGAGCAAGCTTTATTGGAAGTGTTAAAGGAGAACAAGGGAGCTATTGGATGGACAATTGCCGATCTCAAAGGAATTAGTCCATCAATTGTCATGCATAAGATTATTAGCACCGAAGATGCCAAACCGACACGAGAAGCTCAACGGAGATTGAATCCGAACCTAAGGGAGGTAGCAAAAAAAGAGGTAATTAAATGGTTGGATGCGGGAATCATCTATCCGATTTCGGATAGTGCTTGGGTGAGTCCCACCCAAGTTGTGCCTAAGAAGGCCGGTATTCAAGTAGTCAAAGATGAAAGTGGTGAACAAATTGCCACCCGACCGGTCACCGGGTGGCGTGTATGTATTGACTACCGAAAATTGAATGCCGCCACTTCTAAAGACCATTTCCCGCTACCTTTCATTGACCAAATCATTGAAAAATTATCGGGTCAAAAATATTACTGCTTTTTGGACGGGTATTCGGGTTACAATCAAATAGCAATACACCCGGATGACCAACACAAGACCACCTTCACTTGTCCATATGGCACCTTGCCTTTCGGCGAATGCCATTTGGCTTGTGTAATGCACCGGCAACTTTCCAACGATGTATGATGAGTATTTTCTCGGACATGGTTGGAGAGTCGCTCGAAGTATTTATGGATGACTTCTCCATTTTTGGCACTAGTTTTGATGCTTGTCTCAACAAATTACAAAAAGTTTTAAAAAGGTGCGTTGAGAAAAATTTAGTGTTAAGTTGGGAGAAAAGTCATTTCATGGTGCAAGAGGGCATTGTGTTGGGTCATGTAATTTCTGAAAGAGGAATGGAGGTGGATAAGGCAAAAATAAGGGTAATAGCATCTTTGCCACCTCCGAAAAATGTTAAGGGTGTAAGGTCATTTTTGGGACATGCGGGTTTCTATAGACGTTTCATAAAAGGTTTTAGTGTTATCACCAAACCTTTATGCAACTTGTTATTAAAAGATGTCCCATTTGATTTTACTAATGAGTGTATGCAAGCTTTCACTGTTTTGAAGGAACATTTGGTCAAAGCTCCTATTTTGCAACCACCGGATTGGTCAAAGCCATTCGAGATAATGTGTGATGCAAGTGACACTACTATCGGTGCAGTTTTGGGTCAACGGGTTGATAGAAAGCCGGTGGTGATTTACTATGCAAGCAAGACTTTATCCGAAGCGCAACTCAATTACACCACAACCGAAAAGGAGTTATTAGCGGTGGTGTATGCTTTGGATAAGTTTCGTGCTTATATTTGGGGGAGCAAAGTGGTGGTTTATTCGGATCATAGTGCGGTCCGATATTTGATGGAGAAGAAGGATGCGAAGCCACGCTTAATTAGGTGGGTGTTGTTATTACAAGAGTTCGATTTAGAGATCCGAGACAAAAAGGGAAGTGAGAACGTAGTGGCGGATCACTTGTCTCGGATTCCGGTGGAAGGGATCGACGATGATAGTGAAATAAATGAAACGTTTCCCGACGAGCAACTCTTAGCCGGTTCCACCTTTGTTGCACCGTGGTATGCCCATTACGTAAATTACTTAGCCACGGGTGCCATTCCAAGTCATTGGACCAAGAAGCGAAGACAACAATTCATGGTCCAAGTGAAACAATACATTTGGGATGAACCGGATCTTTTCAAGATTGGGCCGGATCAAGTTATTCGGAGGTGTGTGCCCGAGACGGAAGTGTTGGAAATTTTAACCCATGCTCATTCGTCTGCATGTGGCGGTCATTTTAGTGGGCACAAAACAGGTTACCGGGTTCTCTGATGTGGGTTTTATTGGCCCACAATTTTCAAGGATGCATGTGAGTTCGCTAGAAATTGCGTAAATTGTCAAAAGATGGGAAGCATATCGAAGAGGGATGAGATGCCATTACAACCAATCTTGGTTGTAGAGATATTTGATGTATGGGGTATAGATTTTATGGGTCCCTTTCCGAATTCGAAAGGTTTTCTATATATTTTGGTAGCGGTGGATTACGTCTCGAAGTGGATTGAAGCTATTGCAACACGAACAAACGACCATTCGGTTGTTTGTAAATTTGTTCAATCCAACATCTTCTCTCGTTTTGGTATTCCGCGTGTTATTATAAGTGATGGTGGTTCGCATTTCAAGAACTTCAACTTCGGGAAATTATTAAAGAGGTATAGTGTGAATCACCGGATTGCCACACCCTACCATCCGCAAACGAGTGGACAAGTCGAAGTGTCCAACCGTCAAATCAAAGAAATTCTCATGAAGACGGTTAGAACGGATAGGAAGGATTGGTCGAGTAAATTGGATGATGCGTTGTGGGCATACCGAACGGCCTTCAAGACTCCGATTGGCACAACACCTTACCGGATGGTGTATGGAAAGGGTTGTCACTTGCCAATGGAGTTAGCGCATCAGGCTTATTGGGCAATCACTACGGTCAATGCGGATTACAATGAAGCGGGAAGGATGAGGAAATTACAATTATGTGAAATTGAAGAGCTTAGAGTCGAGGCATATGAATGTGCATCGGCGTATAAAGATAAACTCAAAAAGGTACATGATGCAAAATTGAGAAAGAAAACATTTGAAGTGGGTCAAAAAGTTTGGTTGTACAACTCAAGACTCAAGATGTTTGCGGGCAAGCTTAAAAGTAAATGGATGGGCCCGTATGTCGTTCGGCGAGTTGGAAGGTTTGGTGACGTTGACATCCAAGATGAGCAAACGTTAAAACAACAAACGGTGAACGGTCACCGGTTGAAACCGTACTTGGAGGGGAACGACATAAACAACTTGGAGCTTGACAAAGTGGGCTACATTCTATGCCCGGTCGATGAGGAACAACCGTGAGAGGCCCAGGTTTGGTAGTGTAAATAGTAGCATTTCATTTGGTTTTGTTTTGTATAGTTTGCACAATTACCGTATTTCCTTGAAATCCGTGTTTGAAACAAGTGTGGGGATATTCGGGTCACGAATTACTCTAACATTGTGTTGAGGAAAACACGGGACTTTCGAGGGGGTAGGGTGATTTTTACATGTTTTTGAAAAATTTAAAAGCATAAAAAAATCGAAAAAACTTGAAAAATATATAAAAAAGACACTTAAAACAGCATTTTTGAGCAAACCAGGAACGCCCAGAAGCCACCGTAATTTACGGTCTTACCATAATTTACAGTGGAGGTGAAAAATACTTGGTCTTTACGGTGAAAAGCTCCTGTTTTACGGTGAGAATTGACTTCCGGGTTTCACCGTAATTTACGGTAATACCGTAATTTACGGTAGACCTGGAAAGTCAATCCGTCAGTCCTGTTTAGCGTATAAAAAATAATAATAATAATAATAATCAGTTTTCGAGACATAACCCCATCCACTCCTTTCCTTTTCACTTTTCTCCTCTATCATCTTCATCTATCATTTTCAAGACCCACTAGAATCCCTAACCTTCTTCAACCTTCAATCACTCCTAACTTTCTCAATTCTCAACCAAATCAAGTGAAATCGGAGTCTATCTTGGCTAATTTTTCACGAGCTTTCTGATTTTGAGAAGAGATTAGTGAAAAAACGAAGTTTTCGGGTTTGAATTCTAAACCCTAAGTCCGAAAATTTTAGGGGTTTTTGAAGTTTTTGTTTCACAAGTGTGTTAGCATCTTCACAACAAGGTATGAAAGCTTATTTGCTATATTTTGATGATACATTGTGAAAAGTAAGGTTATTAAGGTTATTTGTTCATACCCACTAGCTTGTTCATAGTTTTGACTTGTTACTTGTTACTTGAGCATGGTTATGGTTTGTAGATGTAGGATTGATAGTAAATTAGTGAACTTTTGGGAATCTCTACATTGTAGAGACATCATGCCCAATTTTTGAATTTTTTTTTTTAAAGTTTTGGTTCACTAACATCTACAACCATAGTAACAAGCAAGTGTGGGGATATTTTGGAGAAAAGATTTTAATTTTGTTTTGTTTGGTTGTGTTGTTTGCCTTAATGTGTGTAGGAAAAATGGTACGAACAAAGGAAAAGGCCGGAGCAAGTTCGTCTTCTTCGTCTAAAGATAAGGGCAAGCAACCGGAACAACAACCGAGAAAAAGGCAATATATGGGTCGCGTTAGTGAAAGTGAAAGTGAGGAGGAAATGGAATTGGACCCGGCTGAAAAGACAAAATGGGACTCGGGTCCATTGGATGAGCAGCCGAAGCATTGGCAGCCAACTTTATACCATGACAGCATGAATAAGTTGAAAAATAAGGCAGCGGCATTTATATGCGAGAGGGAAGTTCGTGAAGTGGAGTTTGGTCCATTCGGTGTGTTTGACAAATTTCGTGCTCTAGGATGGTAGTCGGCGTTGAGTTGCTATGATAAGGATAAAAGCAACTTGTTCATCACCGAAATTCAAGAATGGATGGCAACTCTTAAGGTTAACACATATGAAAAGCCATCACAAATGAAGTTGAAGGGTATGGTGCATGGGGTTCCAGTGGAGATGTCTTTTGATACGTTGAAGAAGCTTTGGAAATATGATAGTCTTCCAGCCCGTGACTACATGATTCCCACTCTTGATAACCTTTTGGTGAAGCCGGAAAAGCACCCCCGGTGGAATGACATGTTGGCGACGTTGTTTTTGCCGGATACTTATTATGGAGTTTTGTATCGGAAAAATTTGAGAATCGAAGCAAAGTTGTTATTTGCGATTTTCCTCTTGAATGTCATACCACGAAGGGGAGATAAGGAGCAGGTGAGGTTCCCCGAGGTACCCGTTCTCTATTCGCTTCTCCATGGGTCTCCACGCTTTCCCATCCGATATGGTGGTGAGAATGTAGGTCAAGGGGGTTATGGTAGAGGTTATGGTGGTATGTTTTATGATTATATGGAGAGGTCTTATGTGCCGGGTTGGGCTTATGATGGCACGATGCAAGAAGTGATTGAGAATCAACGTCCTCCGGCACCCATTTTTGAGTCGTGGTCGGGGTCGGAGCGGACGTTATTTGATCAAAACACGATGATGAGTGCAAGTATAGAGCGGTCCTTGAAACAAAACCTTGATCTTCAAGAGGCATGGAATCGCACACATGCGTATTCCCGTGAAGTGGAAATGAATAATCGATACCATGACGATCAAGAAAGAAGAATGCACTCAGATTGGCATGCCGGGCGGCCGGTGGTTGTGGATCCACAACATGTGGATTATGCGTCTCTACCACCGTATGATGGTAGTGTTTCGTATCCAACCCCGCCGATCCATCATTCACAATGGATTGATCCGCGCCAACAAGAAGGAGCTCAACAACAAGGTGGGAGTAGTAGCGGCTCATTTGCATTTGGCGAATGGAACGACATGATGTCTTCCATTTTTGGACCTCCGGGACCCCGCTATTACTAGTCAGGTTGTGCTCTTTCCTTGTATATTATGTGAATATTTATTTAGCTTGTTTTGTGTATGGTTGGGCGGTTGGGTGGTGTTAGTTTGTGATGTTATGTTGGGTTGGTGCGAGTGGTGGTGTCATGTTTTAAAAAAAGAAGAAAAACATAAAAAAATATATAAAATGAAAAAGAACAAAAAGAAATTTGTGGTTTGAGATTATGAGCTTTTGGTTGATGTTGAAGATGGTTAGCGATCAAAGCCTCCTAAAACCATACACTGGGGTCAATGTATCCCAAGTGTGGGGATGGGGGGAATTTTTGAAGATTTTGAAAAATTTTGAGTCAAGCAAAACAATGTGAAAGTGTGAACACCCTAGATTAACCTCAATTGATGCACCGGCAACCCTTGATACCCTTTTATTCTTGGTGAGAGTTGAAGCCACACTCTTGTAAATAAATAATACTTATCTTTGATGAGAGTGGCTACGGGTGGGGGTGCATTAGAACTTGTGCCTTGATACGGTTTGAGTCCTTAGTTGGATATGAATGCGAATAGGATAAGAGCATTTAGGGAGCTTCGTCTTTAGTATGTGTGAGTGTGGGATTTGGGGGGTTGGACCTCATAAGTTATATATATGAGCATGGTAGTGAAAGGGATGGGGGTTTGGACATTTAGTTGCCAAATTTTGTGCCTAAAAGCCTATCATTTGTTAACCCCTAGCTACTTACCTAAAAATTTACCCAATTTGACCCGGTCTTATAGTATTAGTAGTATTAGTGTTAGTAGTATGATGTAGATATGTTTGAAGCTTTATTGTATGGTTGTTTGCTTGATTAAAAAAAATAAAAAAAAATAAAAAATCAGAAAAAAAAGAGAGAAAAAGCAATGAAAAAAATGAAAAAGAAGTGATGTGTAGTTGTCTTGTATATATTAGTTAAGTTAGTAGTTGTTTGTTTATTTGATTATGTAATAAAAAGACCGGGTTAAGTTTCGCTACTTCATATATATTCCATTTCCTACCTATACACCTAGCCACGTTACAACCTTGAAAGTCCCTTTGATTTGCATTCATGTTTGACACATTTTAGGAGAAGGATCGATTTAGGTACAAGCCTATAGTTGTGCAACCGCCCGTTAGCCTTTGTGTGTCTAGCTCATATTGCTAGTGCTTACTTGTTGCCGAGAGGAGAGTCATAGTGAGGGGTGCATTAGCTGGGTGTTAAAAAGGGGTTAGTAAAAGGATTGCATGTTTTTGCTTGGTTTACATTGATCACTTGTTGAGAAATTGATTTGATGAGTTGCTTGAGACAAGCAACGGTTAAGTGTGGGGATGTGACGGGTGGTCCGTAAGACAACCTTTTATGATGTTAAAAGACAAGTTTATCCCTCATTTGATTGTGTAATTATCTTGAATTAGATAACTACGGTTGCTTATGTTTCAGGTGCGGTTCGGGAGCTTAAAGTGGATAAAATGCAGCTTTGGAAGGTTTAGAAATGAACGGGTCGTGCGCGAAACGAAAGATGAAACAAAGTGCAAAATCCAGGTTGCCACCGTAATTTACGGTGGACCTGAATTCTGCCATTTTCCCACCGTAACTCAGACAAAACACACCGTAACAATATTATGTGCACCGTAACTTACGGTGTCACCGTAAGTTACGGTGGAGTCTGCGAACAACTTGTAACTGCCATCATTTAATCAGTTTTATGGTGTCTTTTCACCTATTCTCATCATTGGTCGGTTAGAGAAGACACTAGGGGTGAATTTGGCTGTTCTTGCTTGGTTCTAAACAATTTCTAACATTCGGTTTGTGATTTTGATTCGTATGAACATTGAACTTATTGTTATGATGATTCACCAAGCTATGTCCGGCTAAAACTTTCGGTGATCATCTTAGGTGAAGGTTTCTCTTGAACTTTTGTGTGTTTATTTCTGAATTTCTAGAATGATAATTTGTGTTTGCTTGATTATCATGGTGTATGCATAATTGTTTGTAGCTTGTTAATTAATAGTGCAATTTCTAGTCTCAATCGTACGTTCTTGGTGCCGTTGGCAATCGAGATATCACGGGAAGGGTTAGGGTTGGTTATTGATTAATTGATCATCGGGAAACAACCTCGTGTTTATATAATCCGAGTACTTTGTTCCCTTTTATCACTTCAATTATTTATGCACGAGTTATGTCTATGTAACTCTTTCTAGTTGGAATTTCACACAATTGTTAAAAGAAACTGAATCCTAAGATGGTCATTGTTCTCCTAATCTGTTAAACAACCAATTTTGATTTGTAATTAGTTATTAATTTAGTTTTCTAAAACAACAATCCAATTCATTGATCTTTATTTTCTGCAAATTAGGTTAATTGTAGTTTAATCGCAAAGCTATATAATCGACATATTTTCCAGATACTCCCTGAGTTCGATACCCTTTTACCACTATCTATAGTTGTTATTGGGATTAAATTTGCGTGTACCACGACAAGCACGTCAATGACAGTATGTTACCATTGGACAACGAGTTAGCCAATGTGTAATATGACCCACAAGTCAGGATTGACAGTACTGAATGAGTAATTGTGTAGAAATAAATAATGTGATCGCTCTCAATACTGTGTTAATTGATAAAATGTTTCTTGATTAAACTGGGATTCACTCACCAGTATTTCCCACTGACAAATGTTTTTAAACACGTGTTTCAGGTAACACAATGTGATTGCCAATTAGTAAAAAGCCAGCTCGAGAGCACTGACGGCTTGGAAAAATGTGGCTATAAAAGTTATCTAAAATACGATGTTTTAAACTCAATAAAAGAGGGTTTAACCCTATGTTGTAATAAGAAACTTGGGTTTTACCCATGTGATTATTAATATCAAATAAGGTGGTTTTACTCTGATAAAATATTTCCTAACTACGGTCCTGGTGAAATTTCCGCTGCCAAATTAATAAACTGATACCACCACAACGAATGTTCGCGGCCGCCCGTTCCCGGGACAGATAAGGGGGCGGGGGTTGTGACAAACTCTGCCTTTGCTCATAATGATAACTAATCTCTGAATAGTAGTAGTCTTGATAATTTGGTGGTGGTGGTGGTCTAATGTATGGAAAATGTGAGGATGGACCATTGAAATCTTCATAATCCGCCCTCCCATATCCGTACAATCCGCTAAGGTAGTCTTCCCGATCCTTGTAGGCTTGAACTTTCTCGTAGAAAACAGAGCAATCGTCTAATAGATGCTCTTCGCTTCCGCAACAATCACACGGATCATCATCTACCCAATTCATATTGAAAGATGGTGCCTGCAAAATATGTACCTGCACAAACAAGCTCGACCACCCAAAGTAAAATCACAAAAATACAAGAAAGAAAACTAACACTAAAATCGAACAAGCAATGAAATACTAAGCACACTAGCTCCCCGACAACGGCGCTATTTTGACATGACCGTGTCATTCCGATCAGTAAAAAACCCAATTAAACCAAGGTAGCTAGGGTAAGTCGGGTATCGTATCCACGAAGAGCATGTGGTCAGTATCGCACGACCTGTTCGATTAGTTAGACTATTTACAAAAATGTACAATGTGATTATGAAGTTTGCTAATTTTTATAAGTTTGTTTGATTGGAAAAGAAATCGGAGTGAACCGACAATTGGTTGTTATCTAAAATAATTATTTGCTAACTAAGATTGCAAACTAAGCTAAATGGTTGAAACAAGAAATTAGAAACAAGTTTCACACCCGGTTCGATAATTGTAAGACCTAGGGTTCCCACATGTTTTAACTTGATTCAATTGTATATAGTGATTAACGGATTTCTATCACGAAGCTTAGGTGCCAATTTCTATCAACGTCATAGACAACGGACCGTAATGCACTTTATTACCTCGGACATGTAAATCCTAACCTACGATAAGGCATGATTGCACATAACCATTTCGCAAAGTCAAATATTATCATCACTCGACAATTTACGAATTCGAAACAAATACAAGACAACTATCAAAGATTTCAAATACTAAACAATTTGTCACAAAATCAAATCAAAATACAAATGCATAAACCCTAGAAAATCTTAGAATACACCAGGGTGAAACCGAAGAGACTAGCCGCTCATGGTTGAATGGACGCGATCACCGGGCGACGAGCGTGAACACCGAGCCATGACCTTTGAGTCTTTGAGGAGTGATGGAGGTTAGGGTTTGAAGGTGAAGGTGGAAGGATGAAGATGGTGATGATGATGATGGTGGAATCGATTAGGGTTAGGGGTGATGGAGAATTGGTTCGGGTTTTAGGTTAGAGGTGAAGGTTAGGGATGAAGGGTTGATTAGAGATAGGTTAGGGATGGATTAGATGATGAGGAATGATCCCAAGAAGGTGTTTTAACATTCTCCCCTTCGTAACCCCCGAAAATAGGTTAACTCGTGCTTTAAAACTCTTCAACAACAAGAAAAAACAAGAATTTAGCGACGGCCACCATGGGGCGGCGTCGCCGACGCCCCTGGTGGCGTCGTCGACGCTGACCAGAACTCCCAAAAATCTGCCGACGTGAGTTTTTTCTGTCTACGCGAATTTACACCTACGGAACTCCTTGTTTGGCATCAACGACGGCCCTAGGGCGTCTCTGACGCCCCCTTGTGAGGCGGTTTTCTTGTTTGATTGTTTCCTCGCTCCTAGTTGACCCGTGTTCCGTTCCGGTGGTCCGTTTTTCATCCCGATAGTCTATAAAGCTCTCGAATAGCTCCTTAAACTTCATTAAACCTGAAAAACACAATTTTAATCAAAAGTAGGCTATTCGAAATTAAAAGTCACGTAAAAACATCAACTTAAACTAATTCGAACACCGATTTTCGACCACGTATCAATAGGGTACATTTGTCCTTTTGTGTGTTTTAATGTTAAGGTATAAATCATTTTTATAAATATTAAAACCAAGTTCCCGTGTAAAATTCATTGTAAAAACATGTATATATACGCACACGTCACTCCCGGTGAGACTTGGCTTCTCCATACCTCTCTTTGTAGTCTGATTCAGACTTTGTCAACTCTTCAACACGCACCTTGAGATTGGTGATCTCAGTGCGTGCGGTAAACTTTCGCTGATTGTCTCTTTCACAAGCAGTGTGCCACTTGCAGCGCTCTTCAGCAAGCATATCCTCGCTTGCCTGAAGCTTCAGCTTCACACCTTGGAGGTCCCATTCCTTTGATTTTTTCTCCTTCTCGAAATCAGCCTTCTCCTTTGCAAGCCCGACCTTTGCCTTCTCGAACAGCTTCGCTTCAGCAACCAGGCACTCCCTGTGCTTCTCCCACTCAGTGCGCTCGCGGTACATGGTACGCCATTCGCGCATAATATGGTAGCTGGTAGAAGCACAGTTCGCTTGTGCATATACGTGGGATCGATATAAGTTATGGTGCCCATGATCTTTCTGATGGCGCACTTCGCCTGGGGCGAAGGCCCCCATGAACCATTCCCAGCAAGGGGCAAAAGTAGCAAAAGTATCACCTTGCTTTACTTTCCACACAGGAGCATGGATGTCATTGGCGCGACTCTCATCATAAGACTTGTAATATTTGTCGCCTAAAGTGTCATCAGGCCGGATTGGCGAAGGATCCCTTTGACGAGTCTTGGGGGGCTATCCTTTCCACCATCCATGCTTGATGCTCCTGCATCTTCAACTTCAGCATTCCGGGTCTCCACATGACCCTCTTCATGTGCTGCGTCAGCAGGCTCCTCAGCAGTTTGTACAATTTTCTCAATCTCAGCTGAGGCAGTCTGCTGCACGAAGGGTTCTTCAACCCGCACCTCTTTCTCAATGCGCTCAAAGATAGACTTCTTAACCTCTGGAGCCTTCTCAACCTCCGGAGTGTTATCAATAGGCTTCTTCACAGTCTTCGCAGTTTCCACAGCCTTCTCTCCAACAGTAGCCGCAACCTTTGGAGGTATAACAATTATTTTAGGTCGCGCGGCTGCCTTCTCTGCAAAAGGGAAACTATGTGAACACATAACGGAGGAAAAGAGATGTAATGTAATATAAGTGTAAAACACGTACCCATCGAGACGTCAGTACAGAGAGTCCTGAGGCTCCCTTTCTTCCCAACTATGCAGTTAATGCGGAAAAATATCGGTTATCGGTCAAGGACCGATATTTGAGATATCGTTTATCGTGGTGAGATATCAGTAATTTATAATATCATGCATATACACACATATATATATATGTATATTCATATCTAGAGCCTATATATACTAGAAGTCTAGAACCTATATAATATTAATAGCAAAATAAAGAAGTGTTCATCAAGAGGTGGTAGAAGTCTCAAAATGTGGTAAATACTTTGTCCCACATTGGTGTGGGAACAAAGTGAGTGGTTGTTTATAAGGTAAAGTCTTTACTACTCCATTGTAGCTTTATGACATGTTTTACCACAAGTCCTACCCAGGTGCAAAAAATGAGTTACTGAGCTGGAATTTGGTTGAACACGTGCGTGCCCGCACGTCCTGCGGACACGAATGCAGCTCCGAAAACCCGGCCCCGCGTGAGGCAGTTTTTGCACCATTTAAACTTTGTATTTTTTGTTGTGAAAATGCTAGTAAAAAAATGGCCTCCACGAGATATCGGCGAGACAACCGATATGAACCGATTTGAATTATACAAAATATCGGCGATATATCGGTGTTTATCACCGATATTATCGTTGGCCGAGATAAGACCGATATTACAAACCGATATTTTTGGTTAGGGCCGATAACCGATATATCGCCGCTATAGCACCAATATAGCGTCGTGATTAACTGCATAGCTTCCTAATAGCAGACTTGCCAGTGGCAACCTTTTTGGCTCCGGGGGCAGCTTCAGACTTTGTCTCGTCATGAGACCTCTTGGAGGCATTCTTCCTAATCAGCTCCACATTGCCCAGATCATCCTCTGCTTCGTCGGCAGGAGTTGAAGTGGGGGTCACGCAAGAGTGTTGTTCTTTCGAACCCGCGCTTCCAGAGCTCCGTGCACCGACCACCACAGTCACATGAGGTTTTCCACCTATAGCATTATAATTCTTCAAAGGAGTTAGCCACGTTTACGAAGTCATCTAGGCTACTTTGTCGAAAGCGAGCAGTACCTTTGCGAGACGCAGCATCAGACACTACGTCGGTAACCTCTGGCTTATTGATAGCCACGCCTTCAGCAACAGTTACTTTCTTCTTACTAACCCTCTTGGGTTTCTTCTCTTCATGATCAATCCCCAAGTTGCCCAGGACACCTGCAAACATGTCATGAGGAAGGTTTAGCTCATGTTCTGAGGAGGCTACTGACTCCTCGCTGGAAAGATATACAACTTCTTTCTCAGTAAGAGTTATAGCCCTACATGTCCTAGGATTCGAAATGTGCGCACATTCGGTCGCAACTAGGGGAGCATCAAACAAATCAGCTCTCGCGTACATAAAGTTTGGCCGAATCTGCTCAGACGAATATTCCTCACCCGTGCGCAAGGGCCTCACGCCCATAACACCAGCATGGGCCGGGAATGCGCGATGAAAAAGCGCAACCTTTGCATTAAAAAACAAGGAGTTAGCATCATAAGAGATAATCTCCATAAACTTCTTAAAAAGGAAGTAATAAAATAAAGGGATTTACCTTGTCCCTTAAGCAAGAGAACAATCACGTTATCGATAACATGCGACCATCTATCACTCATACCTGCCGCGACCAACACCTGCTCACCAAACGCCTGATTTGGCAGCGCCTTCAGCTTCCCATACCACGTCATGCTGAGCGGGATCTTCAAATCTTCTTTGGGAATCAGCCCCATGTCCCGAAATTGCATAACCATGTGAATCACCTCCGCGCGGATGTAAAAGAACTTCATCTTCCAGTCGTGGAAGCTCTTAGGACGATTGATCAAAATTTTCTTCGCAACACGAAGATCAAAAGAAAAGAATCCCAAGTTGCTCTGCAGCTGGTAAAATGCCCTAAACCTCTCGACGGTAGGTTGTTCTCCATGGGACCGACACAGAAATTCAAAATGACGAATCCGGACCATGCCCATGGGGCTTAACTGAAAAATGTGGAAACCATAATATTGAAGGATATCACCTAAGAAGTGGGTGGCCGGTAATCGAAAGTTGCCTTCTTCGAAGAAGTCGGCAAACAATGTGATGTATCCCGGCGGTGCATCGGCGGCTGTCTGCCCCTGAGCCGGATACCAGGCATCCCACTCATCAACGAATTGGTGGCCCCAAGCCACTTGTTCAAAGAGCCCTTGATCCCACTTTAACGGTGGCAAACCACCGCCGGCTTCTTCCGCCATCACTGCTTCATCTGCCGTCGACATCTTGATATAAAAACTTGAAGAAGTCTAAAAAGAGAAACTGCAGAAACCCTAAGAAAAGTTTGAAAATCTGCAGAAAAACTTTGAAGATTTGCAGAAATCTCTTGAAGATTTGAAGATTTGAAGATTGAAGGAGAGAAAGAGAAGAAATTCGATGAAGAAGTAATGTCTAACCTTCCCACTTCACATATTTATACCCATTGCATTTAATGCGATGGGTAACCGTGCCGAATAGCCGCAACGCATGTCCAACCACAGATTGACACATCAGGCGAGAAACCCAGAGTGAAAGTAAACACGCGCACGTGAGCCTTACTCTCCTGACACCAGACGAAAAGGCGCGCCTGACACAGTGACAACATGGACGTCACTGTGTTAGCGGTCAACTCAAGCATCGCTGTCACCACTAACTTGCACCAACCTGTCAGTTTATGCTTTTTCAAATTTCAAGAATTTTCCTGCGCAAATACACAGGTAACTTCAGAAACAAGCTAGATAGCTACACCGCATGAATTGTGGCACAATACACGCGCGCCAGCTTTTCTAGCACATAAGATGCTTTCTTAAGTACCGGAGCAAACGCAGAGTTAAGTTTTTTAGTTCAGAGCTCCAACCACTTGCCTCGCGCATGGAAGCGACACTGGACTGGGGGGACTTGAAGGGGTATTGTCCCAAATCCTGCGCCGACTATTCAGGTTACTCTTATCAGACTAGTTCAGGAGCCTTCCCAACCTCGCGCCGGCTAATCGGGTGTTACCTAGGTTGCGCGCGAGGCCAGGGTTAACACAAGAACCAGATTTGACACGTAGCTTCTTGAATGCTTACCCTTCCTTCCTGGACCTTGCGCCGGCTACACGGAGTAGTGGGCCAATGAGCGTCCAACATGCTGTATCTGATCATGCTGCACGATGAACAATCGTAAGGGAGACAAAAAGGTACACAAGGACGCACATGTGGCACCAATCAGCGTGCGCCGACCACTGCTCCACGATCTCCACTTAGCCGCTGATGACAGACCAGACAGCAAGGACAACTGTCAGGATACGTGGATCCATTCAGCGTGCGCCAGCTACCCTCTCGCCTAGAAGCACCAACGGTCGTGGAATATGAGACATAATGGATATTCCTTGTTGTCCACTACAGGCCCAAGGCCCATCTCTTTCACAAACCACCTCGACTATAAATAGTGAACTTCACCTCCAGGTTTAGGGATCGCTCTCTTGCTCTCTCACTTTAATCACACACTATTATCCTCAAAACATATACTTATTCTCACGTCGGATTGTGGTTACGAGGAGAACCCCCTATTCCCCTCCTCGTAACGAGCTTAACAGTGTTTAGTGTTTTGCAGGATCATCATCGCAGCTTGGACGAGACAAAGAAGATTAACCTTATTTGTTAAGGCACAAACCACAAATTAATCACCAGATTAGTTTGGTGTTTCTTCACTAGTTTTTTTTTTTTTTTTTTGAAATACTGAAGCCTTATATATGTATGTTGTTGTTTTGCTGTTTTAGCCCAGCCTTCTAAAGCACCTTGCTTGGGTGCTTGGGTTAATAAAATGCTCCGTTAAATATGTTTACAGTCTCCATTAAATGTGTTAAATATATACATGTTTATCTCTAATCTCCGTATGATTATGAGCAGTTGAGTTCAACAAATTCTGAGCTCTACTCAAACTCGAGTTTAGCTTTATAGCTCGACAAGGGTTCAAGATAGACTCGAGTTATTTGATAAATTGACTCAAATTGTGGAAATAGTCTTATGCTTACAACAAAAAACAACAACCTCCACCCATTAATTTTGACTCTTTTAACAAGTCAAACTTCTTTTCACTATAAAGCACAAATGACATTACGGCTCAAGATGCATGTGCAAGTCGTACGGCGATCTGGAATCAGAATATCTTTTGTTATCAACAATGACCTCCATAACTTTTAAGGAGTGGCGCCGGATAATTTGTTGAGAATTGTAAAACACAAAAACAATACATATTCTAGGAAATGTTTGGAACATGGAACTTACAATAATACAACGCCGCATTCTTCGAAGATTGAGGAACAAGACGAGATCTGTTAAGAAAATGATTTATTCTCGAAAAAATCTGAATAGTTACATCCAATTACAAACTACACGAAAGTTGCCCCTTTTTCATGGAGATTTACCCATCACAGAGATGCATAGAGGAACAGAACGAACTTCATATATCCCTTTTCCACTCAATCCAGAAACAAGATCGGACGTTATTCCGGTTCGTCTCCATTTTAGTGAAACTCTTCCTCAAGCAAGGCAGCCGATAAGTAAGTGTGTATGGTTACTAATGGATTAGAGTGGAAATAGCTTAATCAAATGATATTAAGTCTCGATACCTTAATTAGCCGAACTATAACTGATCAAGTTTCCGCTACAACATGCGGGTAATTTCACTACTTGGCATGCTTTAACGCCCCCTGCTGCAAGGCGCGCGGGTTACAACGTATAGGTAATTTCACTACTTTTGGCATGGTTTTACGCCCCCTTCTGCAACGCGCGGGGGTCAAATTAACGTTGTAGCCCAGCCACCTAAAGCATCTTGCTTGAGAGAGTTTGAGTGTTGGTGATGTTTCTGCCTTCGTAGCCCGCGGCGCAACGCGCGCGGGGTAAATATCTAGTTTAGTTGAATGTATAGACTTTTGCCGATAACCCACTAGTTTAGTTGAATGTATAAACTTTTATATATTTATTATGTATGAAAGTAAAAGTCAAATGACTTAAATGCACAACACTCTACAAAATACACAACTTTAGGGACGATTCATGTCACTAATTCTTATATAGAAAGCTTTAAATTCCCATTCGAAAATGTTGAATGCAGAATAAATAACGAAACAACCAAAACTGCATATTAACCGAACGTTTACGATTCACTATTTTAGCCGTTAATTTCATCAACAATCGGATCTCACACACTCACCTCACTCATGATCGTTCATTCAAATCTCACAACTCTCGATCGTTTCTTCAACTTTCTTTAATGGCTGGAGGAGGTGCTGCCGGAGGTTTTCTTACTAGAGCCTTTGAATCGATGCTCAAGGAATGTTCCGGAAAGAAGTATAATTCGATCCAGATTGCGATCCGATCATACCTAGGTTTGTGTTTTCGGTTAATTATCTGGTTATTTTGTTCGGAGTTTTAATTTCACTGTTTTGAATTTCAGTTGTTTAGTGGATCGGTGTGTTCTAGAATGTTCGTTTGATAATTACTGGTTGAATCATGAATGTGCTATTTGATGTTGATGTAAAGAAGTAAATCTGTTGTTGATTGTCTGATGTAGCCAAAAAATTAAGTATAAAGACGTGTTTTACATCGATAAAAAGACATAAAAACAAATATTTATATTGTTTCCGATAACACTGATACCGGTAAGAATGTTGTGTAGTTGGTATCGGTTCCGTCCGTCACGGTACTAGTACGACACTGACACTCGATATAGCTTACGATACCAAAAAAAGAAATGGATACTGATACCGTTTTCAATAACACCGATACCGGTACGGATGTTGTTTAGTTGGTCTAGCTGCCGTTCGTTACACAACACTGGTTTTAAACAAACTTATATCGGAATGTCAAGAAAAAGAAAATTAAACACATCCATGTATTCATTTTTTAATAAAGCTATAGGATTGCATAGAAAAGGTAAGTTATTTTAATAAAGCCAAGGAAGGCAAGTTATCAGTGGAAAATCAAATTCTTTAAAAATTAAATAGGTTAAGGGTGTATATTATATATAGTATAAGATAAGATGTGAAACTGAAAGTTAAATAAAATACTATTTTACTGTTCCTTCAGTTGCATTTAAATTTAAATATATTAAGTAAATAAAGAAATTAAATATGCAATACATTGGCACAAAAAGAATGCTCATGTTTTATGATAAAATTCTATAGAGCACTGTTTGGCATATTGAGAGGGTCATTGGGATTTTTAGGCGTTTTAATTTCATACATAGTTGGCCTTGTGTTAGGTTTTGTACATCTTTTATTCCTTGTATTGAACAGGCATAGATTTCTGGTTCCTTGTGCTTTTACAGAGAGTACAAAAGCGGCCAATCAAGAGGCGGCGTCAAACAATAACAGTCAAACAACATATCCAAGTAAAGATACAAGGTGCTTATTGTATATTAACTCGTGCATGCTCTTGTTCATATATTTTATGATAAAACAGAAGCCATTTGGTTTATATAATCCGAGACTAATGATTAGGTCTTAACATACCTATTTAATGAGATGGTGAGATCGTGTTATCTGAATTTAATTAACATTGATTTAATTTATCAAAATAAAGCTTTGTGACAGTGATGATGGGAATGCAAGAACTGAAGTGGACCCCGGCGGAAGTATCTCAAAGACCTTGGCAAATGCTGGCCATACTTTGGAAGGAGCTGAGTCAGAACTCGTTCTTATTCCACTTCGACTTGCATTCGAAACCAAGAATCCAAAAGTCATTGAACTTGCATTGGATTGTATACATGTACGTCATTTTCTGTTTAATTCTTGTAGCTATACCTACAGAATAAAATAGATTCGTTTTGTCGACCTTTTGTGTTTATTAACATTTCATAAGTGCAGAAACTTATTGCCTACGACCATCTAGAGGGTGATCCTGGTCTGGAAAATGGAAAAAATGTTCCGCTGTTCACAGACATATTGAATATGGTCTGTGGTTGTGTTGATAATAACTCACCCGACAGGTACATTCTTCAATATATGTGTTTCTTTTTATTACAAAGTTTCTTCAAGATTTAAATTTGATATGGTAACTTTTGAGGACATTGATTCAGTACAATTCTTCAAGTCTTGAAAGTGTTACTTACTGCTGTATCATCCAACAAGTTCAGAGGTAATATAAATCATTAATTGATATAATTGTTGTTGTTATAATAGTTAATTACTAGTGTTTCAACGGTTCCATACAGTGCAAATCTCACATAACGTTCTCCTACCTCAATTATTGTAACGTGACTGAAGAATATTGTTAGTAAAATGCCATTTTCGTCCCCGAGGTTTGGCTAGTTTTGCAACTTTCGTCCGAAGATTTGCTTTTCCGCTTCTGGATCCAAAAGGTTTGAAATCTTGCTATTATTATCCAGCTCGTTAACTCCATCCATTTTTCTCCGTTAAGTCAGGGGTATTTCCGTCTTTTTTGTTAACTTAAAGGGCAATTCGTTATTTTTAGGGGTATTCGGTCTTTTTACATAAATATAAAGTGAAAAAGACCGAATTGCCCTTTAAGTTAGCAAAAAAGATGGAAATATCCTTGAATTAACAAAGAAAATGAATGGAGTTAACGAGCCGGATGAAAATGGCAAGATTTCAAACCTTTTGGATCCAGATGTGGAAAACAAACCGTTGGATGAAAGTCGCAAAACTAACCAAACCTCAGGGACGAAAATGACATATTATTTAATCAGTGTGTTGACATTTTCAAAATCTCATGACATGTCCTTTTATGATATAGAACATTCTTTTATGTTATTCTTTAAGAAGTCAATTGTGGTTCAACCATGGTTGACTTGATGATTTGTTCATATATGCAGTTCACGGGGAACCATTGCTGGGTGTAATTAGAGTGTGCTATAATATTGCACTCAACAGGTAACTACCATTCTCTTATCTAAATATGTATACCATTTATCAAATTGAATTAATAGTCTCTTTTCATTGTCTAGTAAAAGTCCTGTTAACCAAGCTACATCCAAAGCTATGTTAACTCAGATGATCAACATAGTATTCAGGCGAACGGAGACCAATTCGGTTTGTATTCTATACCTTTGTGTTTATTTTTTTCACACATGTGAAGAGTAGTACAGGTGGCAGGGTGGGTTTGTATTCTATACCAACTCGGTTACAAATCAAAACGATTCATGTTGAGAGACAGGACCTTTTTGGTACAAATATAAACGGGTCGGGCCTGGTTGACCATTTTCAAATTTGTTATATAAAATTATAAATAATCAATTCAAATGCAACATTATAATAATAATGTGATTTTTGGTTAAAAATGATTTTGGAGGTAGTATGCATTTAAAATAAAATTTTGGTGACTTTCAACCTGTTTGACCTGTTATTGACTTATTTATATGCAAGTCATTCAAGATTTCCACATCTAAGTAATAGTATTGGTTCCACTATATTTTAGTTTTCAACGTGAAGTTTTTGCATTTTAGGTGTTTTCAGATGGTCAACCTGTAAGCAAAGGAAGCGAGTCATCAATGACGGTAGAAGAAACGTCACCTGCTGACGAGGATGGTCAAATGTTGACTCCCACTGCCAACAACACATTGATTGCACCTCTTGAAGAACTGCAGAATCTTGCTGGTGGGAATGACATAAAGGTGCATAGTTTCTTATTCTTTAAAATCTAACTATGTGAACATACGTTTTATATGCTATTCGATCAGTCAACGCAATAATGGTTGTCAATTTTTGTTTCACAGGGCTTGGAGGCAGCTCTCGACAAGGCTGTACAGCTTGACGATGATGGAAAGATTAGGTATATGCTATACAGTAATATGACATAATGTTACCATAATTTTTTTGTTACAATAATAGCATATTGTCTTTTACTTTGTTCTTAAGTGGGGTTGATCCGGAGAGCATGAGTATAGCAGAACGTGATGCGATGCTCGTTTTTCGCACCCTATGCAAGGTTTTTGTTTCTTTTTATCTTTTTTTTCATGATTCGTGGCTTAAATAATAATTCTTACTGTATTCTTTATTACTGCAGATGGGCATGAAAGAAGATAACGATGCAGTTACAACAAAGACACGAATCCTGTCTCTTGAACTTCTACAGGTATTTTATTAAAGTTGATAACTCATCTTTTCAGCCAAATTTATTTTTATAAATTGTTCAAAATATGAAATTTCCAGGGCTTGTTAGAGGGTGTTAGTCACTCGTTTACTAAAAACTTTACTTTTATGGACTCGGTGAAAGCTTATCTATCATATGCTTTGCTACGGGCATCGGTTTCACAATCTCCAACAATATTTCAGGCATGTTTTAACTTTTAAGCTTTGATCACGGTTTTGAATTTTTCAAAATAATATTGTATCATTTTTCTCACAGTATGCTACTGGAATTTTTGCTGTACTTTTGTTGAGATTTAGAGAAGGCCTCAAGGCAAGTTATGACTTTTACTTTAGAGATGTTTTTGGAAATTTGCTGAGTTTGTGTTGATAATTTTAATATTCATTTTCAGATCGAAATTGGCATCTTCTTTCCTTTGATTGTTTTGCGAACTTTAGACAATTCAGAATGCCCTCTGAACCTCAAATTAATGGTGATTCGGTACAACATCCGCTTACATTTTGGTTTACTAAATGAATTTGTTACAACTTCATATTCTCATTCTAATAAACATCACAGGATGCTGGAGAAAATTTGCAAGGAGCCTCAGATGCTTATTGATCTATATGTGAACTATGATTGTGATCTTGAAGCTCCTAATTCGTTTGAACGAATGGTATGATGATTATACAGTTATTGGATAAGTCCAGCATTTTTTTTTTTTTTTTTTTGAGTTGTTAATGTTGTATGTGATTTATTGTGTTTTTACTTCACATTAAGGTTACAACACTCTCCAAAATAGCCCAAGGGACACAAGATTTAGATCCGAACGCTAACTCTATCCAAACTGGAACTCTTAAAGGATCATCACTTCAGGTTTATATATACACACTTATTACTAGAAGTGCTTAATAAAGTATTCGGAAAAGTTTTTCTTGTCTATTTTCTTTTGTGGGACGTTAATAATACAATGGGTAGATGTGTTTACTTTTGTCCTTCCTAGTGCCTTGTGAATGTCTTAAAGTCACTTGTTGATTGGGAGAAGTTGCGTAGAGAGGCAAAACAGAATAAAGACAAACAATCCAATAATGAACAAGTTTCATCTGAGGATTCAAAAGCGAAAGACAGCAACGGTTCAGCAAATATCTTTGAGAAAGTGAAGGCTCAAAAATCAACCATAGAAGCAGCCATCTCTGAGGTATTTAATGCATCCATTAACACCAAATAAGCAAGAACAGGTTGACTTGAGGTCAATGGTCTTTTTTGGTTAAAATATATCCAAGATTCCCATGTTCTTTTCAGAAAAATCTTTTACCAAAATGAGCTTTATAACTTAAAAAAAATGCTACCGGCACAGAGAATGTCACTCAAGGTTATAACAAAACCATAGTTGTCAATAACGGCTAGCAATGCACCCATATGGCGCTATAGGGTGTTTAGCGACAAATAGCAACGTTTCTGTAATGTTTTTATTTTTGTTAATATAAATAGTGATGCCTATTAAGTTTTTTTTTGTTTCATGATTGAAAAAGAAGCGTACTTATCTATGATTAGTGGTAGTGTATTTTAGCTTTTTTTTAATAAAAATACATGTAAAATATTTCTTAAATTTTCTACTACTTTATCGCTAAACATGAAATAGCGGGCACTATTTCGTCGCTATCGCTACGTAGCATATTGGTAGCTTGTCGCTACTTACCTCTATTTGCTATTGAGTATTGACAAATATGAACAAAACTCATATGCACTTTGCTATTTAGTATAGACAAATATGAACAAAACTCATATGCACTATAAATTTTGACCTTATCTGTCAAAGCATGTATTTTCAGGTTACAGGTAAACCCTTACTGGATTTGACCAGAACCCATTCTAAACACAACCCGTCCGACGCGTTAAATTTACCACCTTTATTTTTTCGGGAATAGAGTAACACATAGCTGTGCATCCCAATAAAATCATACAAGAAACATGAATTTAATGGGACTAATTACATATGATCAATAAATTACAGTTCAACAGGCATCCTGCAAGGGGTATTGGATTTCTCACGGCAAATAGGTTGGTGGAAAATACACCCGCTTCAGTAGCACAATTTCTCAGACATACATCCAGTTTGGACAAGGTACATCGTATATAAGTTACAAAACTGATGTTCACACATAATAAATAAATGAACATCTTCAATGGCTGGACTTTCAGGCTATGATTGGTGATTATTTGGGTCAGCATGATGAGTTTTCCCTTGCCGTAATGCATGCTTATGTTGATTCAATGAATTTCTCTGGAATGAAATTTCATACCGCCATTCGTGAATTTCTCAAAGGTTTCAGGCTTCCAGGGGAAGCTCAGAAAATAGATCGGATAATGGAAAAATTTGCAGAGCGGTAAATATCTTATATATGTTTTAATCTCCGATGGGTCAGATGGATAATATATACAAAAATTTATTTAGCCAAATGGGTAGAAGTAGAACAGGTTGAACGTCACCCAAAGTGTACTCTTAATGCACATAACCTTTTGAATCAGTTTTATTCAAAAGTTCAATTTCCTGACCTGTTTTGACCTGACATCCAACCCACACGACCAGCCTATTTAGACAGCTATTAGTTTGTTTGCATTGAACACTGAATGTAACAATTTGTTTTACTCATTTCTAGTTTACTCGTATCAATATATATATGTACTTAAATACAACATGGAGCTACAGTAACATTTTGTTTTAAATGTATATTTCATTATACCCACTAACCTTTAGTAAATTCATTAACGGCACCTCAACTTTAATAAAGTAATTATTTAACCAACTTACACTATAGCCCCTGAACTTAAATAAAGTTAACTAACCTCCCTTTCGCGCGTACAACATCTAAAATTACGAAGGTTATCAACGATGTCCAGGTTTCGTTTTTCTTATATAAGGTTACGTATGTTGATGGTTTTACATTAATTTCTTTCATGGTTATACATTATCTCTTTCTGTTGCTATACCGAATACCGGTTGCGTATTGATACCGTAATGAAGCGAACCAATACCAACTAAATTCTCGCCACAACGCACGTGGTTAAAATACTAGTTGTATACAAAGCAAACATACATAGATTTATATACCCAATATCCTTTTAAATTTTACTTTTCACCAATCACCAGCATGCCTGTTCTTATATCTAGTTGGTGATTTCTTTTAAATATGCTGCGATTGTTGCAGTTACTGTGCAGATAATCCAGGCCTGTTCAAGAGTGCGGATACTGCTTACGTTCTTGCATATGCAGTTATAATGTTAAATACCGATGCTCATAATCCAATGGTGTGGCCTAAAATGTCCAAATCTGATTTTGTGAGAATGAATGCCACAAATGATCCCGAAGAATGTGCACCAAAACTACTTTTGGAGGAAATATATGATTCCATTGTTAAAGAAGAGATAAAAATGAAGAACGAAACAATTAACATGGGAAAAAGCAGTTGGCAAAAAGCAGAAACCGAAGAAAAAGGAGGCATTGTTGGTATTTTAAATTTGGCTCTCCCAAAACTGAGGAGTCAATCCGACACACAGTCTGAGAGTGAAGCTATAATAAAACAAACTCAGGAGATATTTAGGATACAAGGAGCAAAAAGAGGAACGTTTTATACGTCGCAACGAATTGAGATTATTCGACCTATGGTTGAAGCTGTAGGGTGGCCTTTGCTTGCTACATTTTCTGTTATGATGGAGGAAAGGGAAAATAAGGCTCGAGTGCTTCTTTGTATGGAAGGTTTTAAAGCAGGAATTTACATCACACATGTTCTTAGAATGGATACAATGCGATATGCTTTTTTGACGTCATTGGTCAGGTAAATTTCTGCTTTGCATCAGTCTTGGTTGAATTTTGATGTTTTTAGGCCGTATTATTTAGAGGCTGCCAGATGGACAAGTTCGGTAATATGTCAAAACGGGTTTGCTTGAAATGGGTGGGTCGGGTTGGGTTGACCCACACATACTTTTGGAGATAAGACAAAACCCAATTTGACCCGTTTATAAAACGGGTTGAATTTGCCACCTCTAGACTGTTCTTTCACTTTCTTCTGGTATAATTATTATTTAGAGTAAAGTACACGGATAGTCCTTGTAGTTTGCACTTTGTAATGTATTTAGCCCCCAACTTTTGCCAAAAGTACACGGATGGTCCTGTGGTTTGCACCTTGTAACGCATTTAGTCCCCAACGTTTAGTGACTAAATGCGTTACAAAGTGCATACCACAGGGACCATCCATGTACTTTAAAAAAGCTAGGGACTAAATCCAAAATTTTGGTTAACCACATGGACCAACCGTGTATTTTAATCTATTATTTATTTTTCTTTAGTGGTGTTTATATTATACTTATTGTGTTGATGTTATAGGTTTAAATCATTCACCGTTTTACCTCTAATTTCTTTTATTTGTGGGTTCATCTGAACGCTTTTCACATCAAGTAGTTGGGACACCATGATCTTTATTCTCGTCAAATCAGTAAAAGGGACCCATTTCCGAATCTTCATTTATTGTCACACCATATATAAGATTCAATTGCCTAAACAAACTAAACCTTCCATTTTTTGGTTTACATTATTGGTCGGCTCTTGCAGATTTACTTTCTTACATGCACCGAGAGATATGCATAGTAAAAATGTTGAAGCCTTACGGACTCTACTGGATCTATGTGACTCAGAGCCTGACACGCTCCAAGATTCTTGGAATGCCGTTTTGGAGTGCATATCTAGGCTAGACTATACTACGTCTATTCCAGCTATGACCGCTATTGTAATGCATGGAGCTAACCAAATCTCTAGGGATGCAGTTGTTCAGTCTCTTAAAGAATTGGCTGGGAAACCATCTCAGCAAGTTTTCTTAAACAGCGTTAGACTCCCAAGTGAATCGGTTGTGGAATTTTTCACTGCTCTTTGTAATGTATCAGTTGAAGAACTGAAGCACATCCCAGCCCGTGTTTATAGCTTGCAAAAGCTTGTGGATATTAGTTACTATAA
>JARYGA010001620.1:0-27813 GCA_030545235.1 Helianthus tuberosus | reverse complement strand
TGTAGTGTAAGTTGTAAAGCTCATTTTGATTAGCCGGAGTGGTAACTCGAAGTTTTATGCCGAAAAGCCTGAAACCGAATTGTTTGTGTTTTCACTTCATAAAATGTCCTTTTTGCAAATTGGAAAAACTAACAAAATGTAAAATCTGTTCAAAATTAATCAAAATGTGTTTTTGTGTTGACTGGTCAACACAGACCTCATTTGGTCTTTGACGAACCTTAAATGGTTGACGAAGTTTAACCTTCGTCAAAATGGGTTTTGGGCTAAATGTTTCAAGCCCAACATGAAACTTCGTCGAGCCCAATTTAACCTTCGTCGCATGTTGAACCATCGTCGTGGGTCCTGGATATATAAAGGGGACCCATGTGCATTATTGACATCAGTTTTCAATATCACTTTTACACAACCCCGTACTGTTCATCCATCTTCTCCGCGGATACCCCCTTTAACTGACTTCAAGTTTCTCTTGATTTCCTTGATAATTTAACAATCTAAGGTACTCAAATGCATCAAAAACTTGATCTAAACTTGATTGAATCCACTGATTGTGATAAGTGTTGTATGTATATTGTGTATATATCTGGGTTTTGATTTGGTTTTTGTTTCGGGTATCAAACAGGGGTTTGGTTTTGGGTTTGTTCATGTTTAATGTCTTGATGCTTTGTATTATATTGATTGTATGATATTCGGTAAATTGTCGGCAATGAATATAAATCAACTGGGTTTCATTTGAGTTGTTAACCGATGTCACAGCGGTGTTTTTGATTCAAACAAGGGGTGTGACTATGTTGTTTGATACTGGGTGGGTTTTGGTTGTTTCTGTTTTTAACATTGGTTAAAAAAAAGGTTTGGTTAAATGGTGTCTTTGAGATGGTTTCAAACTCACCTGGTATTTGTGTCAAAATGGTAGGCAATTTGATGTTATTTTGCTGATTGTTTGATAAAGTTTGGTGTTTAATCAACTGGGTTTTAACACCAGACGACGAACCCTAACTTTGACAAAATCCCCAAATTGAACCAAGAGACGTCGAACTTTAACCCTTAATGACGAAGTTTAAACTTCGTCATAACTGTGCACGACGAACTTTAACTAACGTTGACTGTTTGATCATTGAACCTTCGTCACATTTGAACATTTAACCTTCGTCATACATAAGCAACGAAGTTTCAAACTTCGTCAAAGAGCTTCAAACTTCGTAACAGGGTATTCAACCTTCGTCACAGTGGACCACTCTTCGTCATTTCCATACTTTGTAAATTTTCAAAGTTTGTCAATTGTATAACATGTTAACAGTGTGTATATATATACATGATTAATGTTTACAATGAACATAAAATGTGTATACATATATGTATTTTAGAAATGTTATATATTTTGGTCTCATTGCGCGTATTTTTCATACACAGAATGGCTCCAAAAGCTCAAAAGCGCAAACCCGCCACAAAGAAAACGAACAAAACAGAAGAACAAATAATGTCCGAACCTCGACACAATATGGTTGCTTTCTTAGATCCTGAAGGAAAAGTTGTCGATTACAAGGAGATTACGCAATGGCTCAGGGAATCTCGTATTAACAAAGCTGTTACATTCTCAACACCTGTGTACAAGTCACTTATTAAAGCTTTCTGGGAAACTGCGAAAATCATAGAAGTTGACGGGAAGGAAGTTATACAAGGGCAGGTTCATCAGTTGAATGTAGATGTATAACCAGAGATTTTAAACACTGTTTTGGAGCTTCAAGATGACGCAAATGCTCCATTCTCCATTCCAATCATGTGCACGCGTGGATGCCTACTGAGAATGAAGTGCACTGGCGATATCTTTGCCGGGCAAATAAACAAAGCTAATTTGCCACTACGGTACAAGTTCTTGCTGCATGTACTAATTCAATGTTTAAGCAAAAGCCGTGCAGGTTATGATATGGCAGGGAATGATCTTGTGGGATTGATGGTCGCATTGATATTGAACAAACCTTTTAGCATTTCACAGTTCATCTTCGCCAACATGAAAGACAATCTGAGGAGAACAGGAACTCGTACGTCTGGCAACAAATTCTGGATGTATCCGAGATTTATGCAAATGATAATGAACGTTCAACATCCGGATCTTCCCAAGGCTGCTAACGACATTCTTAAGATCGATGCTATGCTGGAAAACTTGTTACGGATATTCAAGGGTTTCTCTGCTAAGAAATACAAAGAATCGGACCCTCCTCGAAAGATGTTTGGTGCTCTGGCGAACAAAGAATACGTGGCTCCTGCTGATGACAAATGGCGTCACGACGACAGCCAGTCAGATGATGAGGAACCCAAGTTAAAGAAAATGAAGGAAGATAAGTTTAGGCGTAAGAAGTCGAATGGTGATTCTTCTGAAAGTGATGATTGTTATGGGCGAAATTCTGAGCTCATATCCTGAGAAATATCTTGGATTATATCTTGGTTATATGATATCTGTTCACATCCGGGATGCCGATTCAGGATATTGGTAACATCCTGAATGGTATCCTCAGGATCACTAACGGATTATGTGCAGGTACGTGGGTTAGAAGCTAGCAACGTTCACAAGGAATCATTTCGCGGGAGACTCGGTCCAAGTTGTTCAAATAAAGACGTTGAAGCCGCATTACTCGGTCTACAACGTTTACTATTGAATATTCGGAGTATCCCATATTTATAGGAATTATCGTTTGTAATTTGTTACTATAAATAGGTGGGTATACCAGATGGAATAGGACGTCACATCAACACTCTCTACACTCTAACACTTATTCTCTAGCAATTTCCATTTTCGCACAAAAACATTGTAACACTTAGCGATCTGGTCAATATCCTGCACTGTATCCTGAAGTTTAAAGCAATAAGAAGAACAAGGCAGCTGCGATTGTCAGCTCCCGAGGTTTTATGCCGGCGATCTAGATTGATCAAGGGCTTTCCTCGTATATCTCGTGTCACCCCGTTTACTTTTTGCTCATTGTTTGATCGTAGATACAGCTCAATATCCTGAGCCGTATCCTGAATACTGTTTTTCCAAACAATTTAACCAGCATATTTTCAACATACTTTTTAGCACACTACCTCACTTAACTAATTTGATCACTTAATTGCTTCGGTAATTTTTGACCAAAACAATTTGGCGCCCACCGTGGGGCCAGTGGTGCTTTCTTTACTAAAAATCTTTGTGAAATCGTTAATCGGTTTTCTATTTTCAAAACTTTTTGCCACATTGTTTACAATGGCCTCAAGATCAAACATGAGCTCCTCCGCTGTGTCTGCTACAACTTCTGCTACTACTGGTCCGGTGCTTCCACCACTTCCTCCAAGGATGCAATCTTCTTCACAACCTCGGGATATTATCCCTACTCGGAGTATCCAGGAATCTGCTCCGATTTTAGCTTCTAATGATGAAATTCTAACCTTATTTGGAAGTGTGCAGGAACAAATGAGGCAGCAACAGGAAACAAACCAAATGCTGTTGAGGGAAATACAACTCCTGAAGTCCGGCTCGAGCAGATCTGCCGAGGATATCGTCACTCCACTACAACCCAGAACTTTGAACTTCAGTTCGGCTGTGTACACTGAGGATAACAGGGGGAATATTGTGCCCAACCTTCCTCAGAATCATACTCCTGAAATACCCTCCTCGGTCAGGATGTCAACCATGAGGAGCTCAGGATATGCTTCAGGATATGGGCAGAATCCTCAGATGGGTAATGTGTCAAATAATAATAATACTCATGCTGCTAACAATAGTGGATCTTTGCAGGATACAGGTGTAACATCAGCATTTACTAGGGAGCTTCAGAAGTTGAAGGACATGATATCCAGCGTGCCTGGAGTGGTCCAGCCAATCCCGGAAGTGTCCCAAGATAGCCACAGGATATCTCGCTTTGCATATCCTATCTGTGATGCTGAGATTCCAAAGAGATTTCAAACCCCCAACATGAAGCTTTATGATGGAACTACGGATCCTGAAGAGCATATTGCCCAGTATAGGGAGAGAATGGAGATTAATCCTATCCCTCCGGAGCTCAAGGAAGCTTGCTTGTGCAAGGGTTTTGGTTCTACCATAACAGGATCAGCCTTGAAATGGCTCCTAAATGTTCCTCCTCATTCGATTACATCATTTGCTCACCTAGTGAATTTATTTAATAGTCAGTTTTCTTGTAGTAGAAGCTTTGAAAAACTAACAAGTGACCTTTACAGGATAACACAGGGGCCTCAAGAATCCCTAAGGGATTATGTGAGCAAGTTCCGCCGGGAATCTTTAGACATTCCGCATCTTGATGTTGCAAAAGCTGTGCAAGCTTTCAAGATGGGGCTGCAAAAAGATTCTCAATTTTACCAAGACCTTGTAATGAACCCATGCAGGAACTTGGACGAAGCTCGAAACAGGGCCCTAAGATATATTCGATTGGAGGATGACAAAAAGATGCAAGAGAGGATGAACTCATCCAACACCTATGAGACAACTAACAGGAAGTCAGAATCCTCATTTAAGCCATATCGCCCTAAGCCATATGGTAGAAATGAAAATAAGAAAGTGAACGCTATCGAAGACGAGGATCCTGAAGAATATCCTGAATTATCTGAATATTGCTTTTCTGTTAACATTCCTGAATTGATGTATGCCATGCAGGGTTTAGGAGACAAGGCTAGGTGGCCTCGAAAGAATCAACAAAAAGCTGATTGGAAAGATAAGTCAAAATGGTGTGCCTTCCACGAAGATTTCGGACATGTGACTGAGGATTGCATTGCCCTAAGGAAAGAAATAAGCTATCTTCTGAGCAAGGGGTATCTGAAAGATCTCTTAGGAAGAAAGAAGAATAAGGGTCAGGATACTGAGAAGGATCCTGGACGAGTAGCCTCACCTCCCGCGGATGCCAAGATAATCAACTTCATTTCGGGAGGATCTGATATTTGTGGGACTTCGTATTCGGCGGCGAAGAGACATGCAAAGGAAGCTAAGGCTGAAAGGGGAGACAAACCTGTCAGGATGACTACCCTCACAACCGACAAAGTGATCACATTTGATGCTGATGACAGGGATACTGTTCAGGATCCTCATCATGATGCTCTGGTAATAACGTTATATGTGGCTAACCATTTTGTACGCAGGATATTGGTTGATAATGGCAGCTCCGTCAATATAATCCAACTAGAGACTCTGAAGAGAATGAATGTATCTCCGATGGATATCACTTCAAAGTCCACCGTGCTTGTTGGGTTCAGTGGAGAGGCTAGGAACACAGTGGGAGAGATAAAGTTGCCAGTATATGTTGAAGGAGTCAACTCGATACAACGTTTCTGTGTGATGGATTCTCTATCCTGCTATAACATCATACTGGGAAGACCATGGATTCATGATATGAAGGCTGTGCCATCAACATATCACCAATGCATCAAGATCCCCACCCCTTGGGGAGTTGTCAAAGTCGATAGTGATCAGCAGGAGGCGAAAGAATGTTACTCATCCTCGATGAAGTCCTCGACTAAGCCTAGTGCAGCATAGCAATTAAAGATGCGGGCCCAGGATATTGTGGAGGATCCGGAGCAGGATGTGAAGAAAATTATCCTGGATCAGGATAATCCTGATATCTCGGTGCTCGTAGGAACCAATATCCCCCAGGATATTGAAGAGCAGTTAACTAACTTTTTGAAATGCAGGATGTCAACGTTTGCATGGAAGCATGAGGATATGACAGGTATATCCAAAGACATTATCACTCACAAACTTGGAATTGACAGATCATTCAAGCCTGTTCAGCAAAAAAGAAGGAAATTTGCTCCTGAGCGGAATACGATTATCCAAGAGGAAGTTGAAAGACTGTTGAAGTCCAGGATGATCAGAGAAGTTAAATTTCCAAGATGGCTAGCAAACGTAGTTGTGGTACAGAAGAAAAATGGGAAATGGAGAGTCTGTGTAGACTACACAGACTTGAACAAGGCTTGTCCTAAAGATCCATTTCCTCTTCCTCACATTGATGCAATGGTGGATGCTACTGCCGGGCACGAAATGTTGACCTTCATGGATGCATCCTCAGGATTTCAGCAGATTCAAATGGAACCTTCTGACCAGGAGGATACTGCATTCATGACACCAACAGGTATTTATTGTTATACGGCTATGCCTTTCGGTTTGAAAAACGCAGGTGCAACATACCAGAGATTGGTAAATATGATGTTCAAAGACAAGCTGGGGGACACCATGGAGGTATACATTGACGATATGGTGGTAAAATCAAAGAAAGCCCAGGATCACCTCCAGGATATTAAAGGAGCATTTGATATCCTGGACCAATATAACATGAAGCTAAATCCTGCTAAGTGTCATTTCGGAGTGGGGGCAGGAAAATTTCTAGGATACATGGTGACCAAAAGAGGAATAGAGGCGAGCCCGGAGCAGATTAAAGCCATCTTGGATATTAAATCACCATCAAATATGAAAGATGTTCAACGACTAACAGGGAGAGTGGCAGCATTAAATAGATTTATTTCAAGATCCTCAGAAAAATGCAAAGAGTTTTATGATATCCTGAAGAAGAACAAGAAATTTGAATGGGGTGAGAAGCATGAAGCAGCCCTGCAGGATTTGAAGCAATATCTTTCAACTGCACCTCTACTGATGAAGCCTGAAAATGGTGAACCACTATCCCTATACCTCGCAGTATCAGGGAATGCTGTAAGTGCTGTCCTTGTAAAGGATCATGAAGGTCAGCAATATCCTGTTTATTATGTTAGTAAAAGTTTGTTAAATGCTGAAACTAGGTATTCTCATTTAGAAAAATTGATACTAGCATTAGTTATGGCATCAACGAAGCTTAGACATTGCTTTGAGACACATAGGATTCATGTTAAAACAAATTATCTTGTCAAAAATGTGCTTAGGAAACCAGAGATGTCAGGCAGGATGGCCAAGTGGTCAGTAAAGTTAAGTGCTTATGATTTAGTATATGAACCTAGAAATGCCATAAAGTCTCAGGCTTTAGCTGACTTAGTGGCTGATTTCAGTAGTGACATTCAGGATGAGGTAGACCTAGAAGTTCAACAGTTAGGAGAATCTTCAGGATCCTGGACATTATATACTGATGGTGCATCTAATGTAAGAGGAGTAGGATTGGGAATACAACTAAAATCGCCACAGGGGGACATATTACCCCAGGCTATTAGGTGTGAGTTCCCTGCTACTAATAATGAAGCAGAGTATGAGGCTTTAATTGCAGGATTAGAGTTGGCTAAGAATATGAGTATCAAGAATTTGCAAGTATATGTTGACTCCTTGTTAATTACTAATCATTTTAATGGATCCTATGCAGTCAAGGGTGAGAAATTAATCAAATACCTCGATATTCTCAAAAAATTAGCAGTATATTTCGATGTTTTTACACTTGAACAGGTACCAAGGGAGGATAATGCTGAAGCAGATGCCTTAGCAAACCTGGGATCATCAATCAGGATACCAGAAGGGACCCAAATACCAATATTACATATCTTGTATCCTGCAATGAATCCTCAGGATAAAGAAGTAGCGGGTATTCAGGATCCTGGAGCAGAGTATCCTGAAAAGGATCCTAAATCCTGGATGACTCCAATCATGAGATATCTCAAAGAAGGATATATCCCTGGAGATGAAAATCCTAAGGCATTTAGGATGAAGGTATCACGATTCACTATTATAAATAATGTTTTATACAAGAAATCTCTTGCAGGACCGTATTTGAGGTGCTTGGAGGATCCTGAAGACAAAGAAGTACTTCAGGATATACATGAAGGGGATTGCGGTAACCACACTGGGGGCAGGTCATTGTTTTCCAAAGTATTAAGGACAGGATATTATTGGCCAACGATGAGGAAAGATGCTGCAGAATATGCTCGAAGGTGTGATGCATGTCAAAGGCATAGTAACATACTACATCAACCAGCTGAACCACTATATCCTGTAGCATCCCCTTGGCCATTCATGAAATGGGGGATGGATAAAGTAGGGAAGTTACCAAAAGCTCCGGGAGGAAAAGTCTTTATGCTAGCAATGACGGATTATTTCTCTAAGTGGGTTGAAGCTGAAGCATTTGTCCAAGTTAGAGATCAAGAAGTAGTATCCTTTATAAAGAGGAATATCCTGACCAGGTTTGGGGTACCAGCTGAAATCATTTGTGATAATGGGTCCCAGTTTATAAGCAAGAGGACTACTGACTTTTGCAAGAGTTGGGGAATCAAAATGATCACGTCTACTCCGGTACATCCTCAAGCGAATGGACAAGCAGAATCCTCAAACAAGATAATTGTCAATAACTTAAAGAAGAGACTTGGAGCCAAAAAAGGAAGATGGGTAGAAGAATTACCCTTTGTTTTGTGGGCTGATAGGACAACGGTAAAGAATGCAACCGGCCAAACCCCATTTTCCTTGGTATTTGGAGCAGAAGCAATGATTCCAACGGAAATGGCGATACCTACTGCAAGATCTATCCTACAGGATCCTGAACAGAATCCTGAGGCCTTATGTCAAGATTTGGATACTATAGATGAAAAAAGAGATGCAGCAAGGCTAAGGATGGCAGCATATCAACAAAGAATATCCAGAGCATATAACAAGAATATAAGGACTAGGATATTTCGAGTTGGTGATTGGGTGTTAAGAAAGGCTTTTCAAAATACCACTAATCCTGCCGATGGCAAGCTAGCTCCAAAATGGGAAGGACCATATGAAGTTGAGTCAGAAGCAGGGAAAGGAGCATATAGACTCAAGAATATGGAAGGGGATATGTTACCAAGATCCTGGAATGCAATACACTTAAAGCTCTATTTCAAGTAAGAATAGAATTTAATTTCTATTTCAGAATGGTATGTATTCTATCTCTTTTAAATATATTTGTATATTATCTTGAATCCAATACTGACTTAAGCATCAGAGGGGTGTTAGCCAGGCTAACACCCACCTTAGTTTACAGTTGTTTTACAGCATATGCTTCAGGATATAGCTCTAGGATATGCACTCAGGATAAATCGAAAGATTAGAGGATTGGCCCCCTCTCTCACGTTTAAGGGATCTTCATCCCTTCAAAGGTTTAAAGGTATTCACCTTTCTTTCGAATTGGGTTTAAACACCTCGCCTGGAGCGCAAGTTATCTAGGTATAGTTCAAGGTAGCGGGACCAGTTCATGTAAAAGTGGCTGACAATTTCGTTACTGTTGGCTATATCCTGGATTCTGAAGGTATATGAGGATTGATCACCCTCTCTCACGGAAGGGTATTTTCATACTCTCTAAGGTTTAAAGGTTTTCACCTTTCTAAGATTTGGAGTTTATACACTCTCGCCTGTAGCGCATGAAACTCAGGGTTTATCCCCCAGGATATCAGGGTTTATCCCCAGGATATTAAGGGTTTATCCCCAGTATGCTAATAATTCATTTCAGAATATAAAGGGTTTTGCCACGAGGTGTTTGGAATTTATTCAAGCCAAAGTATGAATACATTTGCATTTCTATGCCATACATAGGGGACATACATTGTACTATTCAAAGGTTGGATCCAAGTTTGCAAGTGAGCACTGGGGACATTCCTAAGGTGGAAGATTGGAATTGACTCTCTAAGAGTCTTTGGTATGATCTCTCCTTTTTTCAAAAGACTTAAGTTTTCTAAGTTGTATATATGACGATATCCTGACCAGGATATTTCTTAGGATACTTATCGGGATATTCTCAGAATATGTTCCCATAATATTCCTAAGAATGTTCAAACAAAACAGTTTTCATAAGTAAAATTTGTACACTAATAACAACAATGGTAAGGTCAAAAGAAAAGTTATATTAGCATAGCAAAAGTTTGTGCTTTTGGTTTCATCTCAAACCGAGATCCATCCACCAAAAGCACAATTAGTTTTTAAACGTATTTATCCAACAGTTGAAGGTTTCATCTCAAACCGAGACCCATCCACCTTCGACTGTTGTATTGTTCAAAAAGCATGCAGGAAATGTAAATTGTTCAGGTGCAGGAAAAGTAAATTGTTTTAGGGATTACAGACCAACATTCAAATTTAAAAAAAGGTGGGCTCCGGCCTTGGCACATATATCCATCATTGCCCACCTGAATGCCCTCACATAGCGGCATATTCTCCAACCTTCTCTGCCTTCTCAGCTTCAGTATCCTGAGCAGCATCCTCACCAGCATCCATCCCAGCATCCACTCCAGCATCCTTCTTGTCTCCAGCCTTGTCTGCCGCTTCTGCCGACTTTGAGGATTCACCAGCTTCAACAGGAAGTGGCACAGCTTTGCCTCCAAATTCCTTCAGCTTGGCCACCCAGGATTCAACCGGCCAGGATGGGCATGCAAGGCCTGTCTCCTTGGCCTCATAGGCCATTTTGATGCGAGCTTGCAGCAGGGAGACGATGGCAGAAGCTTTGATTCCTTCCCGAAACGAAACCATGGCCTGCTCGTGATCCATTTGGACGGTGGCAAGTTTGAGCTCAGCATCTTGGGTGACCTTCTTCAGCATGCCCTTGTAGTGCCGGGTCTTTGCTTCAGCAATGGCACCTTGGTCGGCAACGGCGCTTTCAAGTTGTTTGATCCTGGCTTCATGGAGTACAACAGTACCGCAGGCATCATTGTACAGGTGAAGCAGATGCTGGAGGCCCTGCACATTAAATTCAGGTATGAGTCAGAATATATTAATCAGGATATCCTGTCAGGATATCCTATCAGGATATATGTGCAGGATATGTAGCAGGATATTACCTTGTTGAGGAAGGATGTCATTGGCTCTAAGGAGTCAGAAAAGCTGAGTTCATCGTAGGAGAACCCCTCTAGGCTTGGAGCACTGACCTCAGGACCTTTCCTCTTTTTTGCTGTGGAAGCACGAGTCCTCGGATTGGCCTTAGGAGCTGGGAGTGGCTTAGAGCTGGTGGCAGCAGGGGTCTCTTTCTTAACCATGACTGGAGTAGGATAGCTGTCAAGTTCGTCGAGGTCTAAATAGACTGGAACCTTGCTGGAGTCTGCATACAGGGAGTAAAAATTTCTCCTAAGTATTTCAAATAAAAGACATGTATGTACAGGATATTTTGCAGGATCCTTACCTGACATGTTTGCACTAGAAAGAGGACTTGGAGATGGCGGAGATGGGTTGAAACTTCTTTCAGCCTCCGGAAGGAGTCTGATAGCATCGATCCTTTTCTTTGAATCAGCAAGGGGAGGAGCAATCTTCCTAAAGTCAGCTGCATGCACAACAGAAAAAATAAAGTTGGTCAGTTCAGGATATGAAGCAGGATAAGAGGCAGGATCATCCTTAAACCCTAAATCCAACCCTTTTTCAACCATTGCACCGGATATTCCGTTCCACCAGGGATTGAGTCTCTTTTTACAAAGAAGAACTTAGATTGCCAGTTATCCTCGTTCCTGGTGGCACGAAGTATCAGTGGGTCGCCGGAAGTGGAATAAAACAGAAATCTACATGATCCGTGGCATCTAAGCCGGTAAGCTAGGGGGAGATCATGGACAGAAAGATCAGGGATGTGGTTTCTCTTGATTTGGTCAAGGACGGACAGAACACGCCAAAGCATTGGCATTGTTTGGCTAAAAGAGATTTTTGTGATGTTGAAGAATTCGGTGATAAAGTCCGGAAAGGGGAATTGTAACCCTAAGGTGAAGGGAAAGGCACTGAAGCATATCCACTCGTTGGAGACCATATCCGACCGGATTCCCGGTCAAACGGCCGGAATACTGTTCCTTCCGGAAAGATACCGGAGGATTTGAGAGCTGCCAAGTGGGCACTATCAAAAGAGCATATCTCTTTCTCCGGTTCTTGGAGAAGATTCTGCTGGATAAATGTAGGGGTTGAATCACCGGAACTAGATCTCGTCTGTCTCGGCATTTGATCGCTTGAATTTTTGACCGGAGAAGAAGAATGAAGATAAAGATGGAGATTAGAGAGAGAATGTTACCTTTTTCCTTATCGATTATGATTAAAAAAGAGATGAGGATGAGAAGATATAGGGTGCAATGAGTAAATATAGGCTGAGTAGTTGCAAACGGTCACATCATGGGTCTTATCTCTTAATTGCCTCGATCTCTGTGAAAAATGTAACCGTTAGTGGTGAGGATACTAAACGGTAACATTTTTGGGGACAATTGTTATGAGCGAAATTCTGAGCTCATATCCTGAGAAATATCTTGGATTATATCTTGGTTATATGATATCTGTTCACATCCGGGATGCCGATTCAGGATATTGGTAACATCCTGAATGGTATCCTCAGGATCACTAACGGAATATGTGCAGGTACGTGGGTTAGAAGCTAGCAACGTTCACAAGGAATCATTTCGCGGGAGACTCGGTCCAAGTTGTTCAAATAAAGACGTTGAAGCCGCATTACTCGGTCTACAACGTTTACTATGGAATATTCGGAGTATCCCATATTTATAGGAATTATCGTTTGTAATTTGTTACTATAAATAGGTGGGTATACCAGATCGAATAGGACATCACATCAACACTCTCTACACTCTAACACTTGTTCTCTAGCAATTTCCATTTTCGCACAAAAGCATTGTAACACGTAGCAATCTGGTCAATATCCTGCACTGTATCCTGAAGTTTAAAGCAATAAGAAGAACAAGGCAGCTGCGATTGTCAGCTCCCGAGGTTTTATGCCGGCGATCTAGATTGATCAAGGGCTTTCCTCGTATATCTCGTGTCGCCCCTTTTACTTTTTGCTCATTGTTTGATCGTAGATACAGCTCAATATCCTGAGCCGTATCCTGAATACTGTTTTTCCAAACAATTTAACCAGCATATTTTCAACATACTTTTTAGCACACTACCTCACTTAACTAATTTGATCACTTAATTGCTTCGGTAATTTTTGACCAAAACAATGATGATGAAGGAGGTGATGGTGGTAATGGAGGAGATGCGGGTGCTACAATAGCTAGCGCACCTGGCACTGGTGGTGCTGAAGGTGGTGATGAACAAGGTTCTGCGTCTGATGACAATCAACCAGAACCTGGTTATGAATTCTTCACAGATGATCGTGGTGTTCGGAGCGTTCGTAGAATACAAACTGAGGAATCTGAAAAAGATACTGATTATGTTCCGTCGGATACTGAGACCGAACGTTTGAAGAAAAAGAAAACGGTTGTCCTTCGCAAGAAGAAAGCTAGAAAGAACATTGGTACTTCCTCGTCTGCTCAGCAATCCGTTCCTAAAGAGCCTATACAGGAAGCTGAAATGGATCCAAACCTTGGATTCACAGCTAAAGAAGCTTCTACAATGGTGCCGTCTCCTCCGAGGTCTACAGAACCACCTACTACAGCTACTCAACCACCTCCTGTGGTTACATCGGCTCCTGAAACTCCAACAGTAACTCCTCAAGCTGCTCCACAAAGATCAATGGCTTCTGTAATCAGAGCGACTACATCTTAGCCAAGTTCTGAACGTCAAAGGCTATTCTCGGAAATGTCTCAAGATGAAAAGAACAACTTCTTATTTTCTCAACTTGAAGCTGCTGCAGATCGTATACAAAGGCAAACCGATTTCATCAGGATCACCAAGAATGATCAACTCAGTCAACTGGTGGAAATAAATACGTTGAAGTCCACTGTTGAACAACAACAAACTGTTATAGGACGCCAACAAGCTGAGATCGATCAACTTAAAGCTGAAAATGAAAGGCTAAAAGCGGCTGATAATGCTAGTGGGTTAGAGATGAATCATTTCAGACAAATCAGTGGTGTTCTTCAACAATCTGCTGAAACGCTCAAGGCAAAGTATAGTGAAATCAAGGCGTGGTATGACAGTCGAAATAAAACTATTGCTGATGGAGTTAGGACTATGAATAATAATTTCGAAAACGTCAAAAAACGTGTTGTTGTTTTGTGGGATGAACGATGCAAGCAACAGGAAGTGTTGAAGAAGCATGATCATGATTCTGAAGATCAAGGGAATCCAGATCCCTCAGCTGCAGCTCAACAACCTCCAACCTCTACATCTACACAGATCGTAGCTTACCAGCCTCCACAAGTCAAATCTTTTCAAGGAACATCGAGTAGTGCACAAGCTGAAATGCAAATGTTCGAAAGCACTTCCTACATGGAAAGTGACATGGCTGGTACTTCTAATGTTATTAGCTCTTCTGATATTGCCTTACAGGTTGTACCTCCTGTATCTGGAGAACTTTTAGAAGAAGGGGAGTTGGTGGATGATTTATCATATGAGCAGAAACTAGCTTTGGAAGAAATGAAAACAGTTGATGATGCTGTGATTGATCAAATGCCAATTGAACCAGAAACAGCTGACACCGAGAATCTTGACGAAATAGTTTTTGAAGGCGAATCGAGTAAATCAACTTACGTTCGTGCTGACGGAACGGAGTTTGATCCGTTCGATGAAGAATGGCTGAAAAAGAATCTTGAAGACATCAACGAGCAATTTAATAAATGTGATTCTTCAGACGATCCGACAGACGCATTCCAAGAATGGAGAAAAAGCTTTTGGTCGAAGATCGAGAAACCAACTCCTCTGGAAGCGCAAGTTGATTACATGCAGTACGTAAAACAAAGCCACATGGAAAGATACTCAGCTGGATGTTCGTGAAGGATATTCACTGTGTGGCCATCAAGCGCGAACACGGCATCCAGTATTTCAATTCGTTGCTGAGTATCTCATCTCTGCCATTCTATGACGCTGCTGCCTTAACGAAGTTGAAACTGATCAATCGCTCAAACTATGCTGGAGCAACTTTGTTCGAAAAGAGATTGAGGTTCAATCGTCGAAACGGGTGAAAAGATGAACTATACAAACCGCAGTTTCTGGTCTATCAACAGATCAAGTATACGTTAGATCCAGAGACCAACACGGGTCGATACAAGCTAATCTATCAGCCGCCGAAAGTCATGGATAAAATTCCGCTGATGCCTATGAAACAAAATTTCTTGGAGAACATGCGGTTATGGTGTTACGATTCGGATACGCATGAAGCGGTGATTGTATTTAAAGATCAGGAAAACTTCCGCATGGTAGATCCGATGTGGATTGTCAACATGTCTGCGGCCGACATCAACAAACTGTTTCGGCATGATATCTTCTATGAAGACAAGTACGCTCAACAAGCTTTACTATTCCAACGCGTCGCTTGTTTCTGCTTTTATCGTGGTATTCATGCCGGAAGCACCTGGTCCGCAAAACACTAAGATTGAAGACTCAAAGATCGAAGACCAAGCAACAGACAAGGGGGAGTTTGTTAGTGCATTTATGTGTCTGTAACTTGTCTTGTTTCGTTGTATGTTAAACGGTCTTTTGTTATCGAGTCTGTACGTTCTGTCATGTCTACCTAGTCGGATATCCTCCTATCCTACTTGGTATGACGCCTTGTCTTTGTATTTGTATCTTAACCTAATGCTAGTGTGCATTATGTTTAGAGTTTGTGTAATCATGCTTAACTGATTAATGCCTTAGTATATTTCTGTTATGTTTGATTGATGACGAAGTCCTAACCTTCGTCATCATCAAACTTGGCGAACTCCTAACCTTCGTTAAGAGGGTGTGTGGCGATGGTTGAACCTTCGTCACCCATCAACTTCGTCACAAGGAGTTCGTCAAAGTGGACAGTATATATTGTTGGAATGTTCATCAGTCTAAGTATGAGAGCATAGTGAAACCAGAGAGTTTATCGTCAAACATTGTGTGTATATGTTTGATATTGTTCTCGTCCTTTTAATCCAAGTGAATCTTTGATTATCTGTTGTGTTACTCGCGATACATTGTTTGGTTTGCACCGTCTCGGGGATTCCGCACCCGCGATTGTGTTTGTGATAAACAAGGATAGGTTACGTATCGGATCCTCCGGAAAAACGGACCAACACTTTCACATTGTAGCCGGTAAGTTTGCAGCCATGGCGGATTTATCCTCTTTAGCAATTTATCCTCTTCTGCATTTAATTTTTCTGAGCATGGGTTACCGCATTCTGGGTGAAACTGCGCTTGTAACTTGGCGGGGCAACACGATTGATGTTGCAGCCATGGTGGTGCCTGATCCCATATGTTCAGTTCCAGACTTAGGGGATGTCTGGCATCTTCTGAATGATTAAGTGCTTAACAAGTACGAGGTCTGAATCATTAAGTGATAAACCAGTAAGAGATCTGAAACCATTAAGAGCCAATATAATGCTTTACTAGTATCATGCTTAACCATTCAGAGACAAATGTCTGAACCATTCAGACATCTGCCCGCGAAACAAACAGTCTGAACCATTAAGTGTGTTGAACCAGTAAGAGTAAGAGGTCTGAACCAATAAGAGTTCCATTAAGAGCTAAACAAACAGTCCCTTACAGATCTGAGCCGTTCATGAGAAATCATGTTAAAATTTCGGGCTTAAAAGTCGTAGAGAAAGGTAATATCACTAAGATGTCATGCAATGATGCAATATGTACGACTTGAAATCCGATATTGACTTTATTAGTTTTGTTACTAAACTGTTAAGAACAAATACTACACTTTATCTTAGCCAAAAGGCTGAGAAAGACATGCATTAGTTTTGTAACTGCTGATTATCTAATTTTGATTGTTCATTATCATGCATCAATTTCACATTAGGATAACACCAAAATAGTGTATTTGTACATGATGCTTCTTGGCATGGCGCACTATATTGCTATGTGAATGATTTTTGATCCTTCACATTGAAACCATTACTGTTTACAACCGTAGCTGATTTGGGTTATGTTTTATGTCTAGCGGGTTAAATGGCCCGAGGAAAGGTGCGCCCAATATGTATTTTAATGCATAAAACCCATTGGGTTTTTTTTATCTCATTGGTAACGAAACAGTCAATTGTGTATATATACCTCTGCATCTGTGTTGGCGATGAAGATTTCGTTCTGCGTATAATATATTATTAGTCCTAGCATAAGAATAATAAGTTAGCGGATGTTGCGTGAAAATGAGCCCGTATCTTGGCGGGGCAACACGGGCTGTGGTGCAGCCATGGCGGTGTCTGACTCGCTTTGCCCGCTTTCTTATTTGCAGATCTGAGCCCAAAAAAACACAATTTGTTCTCGAATATTATTCTCACTCAGACGAGATGAGGCGATTGAAGAGGAGAAGGTTTTTAAGGGTGGTTGCCATCCTCTGTCTAAATTCGATTTTGACTTTATTTAAAGTCAAACATCGCTCTTTGAAGCCAATGATTTTTTTCATGAATCAACAATCCTTTCATCTATTCAAACACAGAAAAACAGTTGCCTGTTGCTTCTTCTGCTGCCAAACTTAACATTATTATCATTATTATTGTTATTCTTTTTGTTATTGTTGTTGTTATTGAGTTAATTACATGGATGTTCCTTCGGTATGTAAATTTGTGGATTAAGTTGCTCCATTTCAATTTTAAGAGGCTGTGATGATGAGTTGCAATGCGTCTGAGTGAATTCAATCAAAGATAGTGATTATCAGCATCTTGGCAGGGCAACCTAGATGGTCATGTGATTGATTGAATGAATTTGTGGTTTCACATGGCAACCGGTAGGTATGCAGCCATGGCGGATTTATCCACTCTAATCGATTGTTTATAGATCTGAGCCTTATAATCGTTTTATTATGAGCCTCCAAATAGTTTCATCTCAATTTTTGATCATTTCATTTTTTACAAAATTATGATTTAACTACTAATGTAGTATATACAACGTTGCTCTAAACCAGTTTCATTTCACCCCGTTTTCAATCGTGCTAGTGATTTTTGTAGCTTTGAAGTTGACATTGATGAACTTCTATTATATTGTTTATATTATCAATTGCGATTGTTGGTGTCTTCAGTCCTTTCATTGTTTGTGTGATCATATATGCTTGATGGGTTGGCTGCTAATCTTTCATATCACGCATTAAGTTGATGCTTGCCTTGATTAGAAAACGAAGTTGATCACTTAGATGACGCATAAAATACATCACTACCAATCACCATGTTTTGTACAATGGTTGCTTTTTTCCACCTTTTGAAATTGGACTCGGAAACACAGCGTAACAGCAACTAATCATCACACTTTGTTTATTTTGGTAATTATTCCGAACATAATAAGTTAGCGGAGGACGCGTGTGAAAGTTAGCCCGTATCTAGGCAGGCCATGCCGGAGCCTCATTTACTTTGTCCGCCGCTTTCGTATTTTTTGCAGATCTGAGCCTAATGTCCCAAAAGGAAACGGTATCTATTTTTTGATTTGTAGTTTAAACAATTTCACTTATTGATGCAATATCTGCGTCTTAAAGTCCGATTTTTACTTTATTAGTTTTGTTACTAAACTAATAAGAAGAGCTACTACAATTGATCTTAGCCAAAAGGCCAAGAAAGGTATGCTTTAGTTTTGTTACAGCTGATTATCTGATTTTGATTGGTCCCTAGTATGCATCTGTTCACATTTGGATAACCATAAAATAGTGTATTTGTACATGATTCTTTTCTTGTACATGATTCTTTTCTTGGAATGGCCATAGTTGTCAACAGCGAGCGTAGAGTCGCTATAGCGCGCTACGTAGCGTATAGGTCTAGGCTCGCTATTAGGGTTGTAGCAATAGATAGCGATAATAGCGACAATTTATTTATTTATTTTCTTTTAATATAAATAGCAATTTTAATATAGCTATAAAATAGCTGGATTTTAAGTTTTTGTTAAATATACATGTAAAAAATCCTATATACAAAGATTTATATCTATCTGTTTTGCATTGCATCTAGTAAGTTTGCAGCCATGGCGGTGTGTCTCTTTTGTTTGATTTCTTACAGATCTGAGCCTCATAATGAATGTACTGGATCATGTTGAGCTGATGATTTTTGTACAAAAACCAAAAGCATACATATTTATTTATTGATTGAGAAAGGGTACACAAAATTGGAGGTCTTAAGCAAAGTTGGGATTAACCTCACCTTGGCGGGGCACACAGATAAATAGTTCACCGTATTGTTGCTGCTGTTGATCACATAGTATTAGTGTCACTGTTAATTAGAGTAAATTGCATGGATGGTCATGTGGTATATAACAAATTATGGGTTAAGTTCCACAAGATTTAATTACTAGAATCTGAGTCCGTATTTTCACATCGTCTCTTGAAGAATTGAAAAATTTTAAGAGGCTGTGATGATAAATTTCAATGTGTTTGAAACTTTGAATGAATATGAGCAACAAATAACAATGAGATCATCCGCATCTTGGCGGGGCACAACCTGGATGGTGATGTGAAAGATTGAAGATATGATTGACTTTGTTCTTTCACATGACAACCAGCAAGTATGCAGCCATGGTGGATTGTTTACAAATCTGAGCCTCAAAATCGTTTTATCTCAAATTTTAATAATTTATTTTTTACTATAGTTTGATTCAGCTATTGACAAATGTTTTGCTATAATCTCAACAATTGTGGTATATACAATGTTGTTCTGAACCAGTTTTATGTGCATGTTGTTGCCTTGTTCTAAGCATTGGTTGCTACTTTTGAAATCGAAAATATCATTTATCATCATCATTATCATTATACATTAAAATGATTACTGCAGGGTATTAAATACGATTCTAGATTTTGTTACCTCTCTTCTTAGTTCATCAATTTCATAACAGAATTGAAGATTCTATAACCCTAAATCGCAATCGATCGCAAATTTACCTTTTTTCAAGCAATAATCTTGTTTCGTTCGTCAATTCGATAACCTCAATGTCTTCTTCAGACTCTGTTGGTAAGTTTAGCTTCAATTTTGAGTAACTTTTTGCCGAAATTCATTGTTTTACGTTTTATAATTCGTCTTTCTGTTATTAATATTTGATTTTTCATAAGTTTAATTGTTATTGTTATATAATTTAACATAATTTGTTCGTTTTGTTTCTTCATCAGTTATTGCGTTTTAGTGAATAGTTGCGTTTTATGATTTAATTCACATTATATGCATACAAACTTTAAATTTAAGATTGACGTAATATAAAGCAATAACTGTCATTGTTGTACAATTTTAGAATTTTGTTCGTTTCATACATTGTTTTGTTTGTTCATCATTTGATGCGTTTTACTGAACGTATTGCGTTTTATGCTTTTAACCATATTAGTTCATATACAAACTTTAAAGGTCTGTATTTTTAAATTTTTATTAATATATTTTGAGATTTAACACTAAAAACATTATTATATAAGAGGTATTGCGTTTTATAGTTATTTGTTAATTGTTTCAGATCACATTTCTAAGTGGGAGGAACGTGTATGCTTAAACAGTGGAAGAAAGTTTTTCAAACCTAAAGTCAGTGGATCCATTAGACCTTCTGTTGGAATGTTTTTTAAATCATTTGATGAGGCTTTTGCGTTTTATCAGAGATATGCACTTGCTGCAAGTTTTTCTGCAAGAAAAAATACCTCTTGGAAAAATGGTGGTGGTTTAGTGAAAATAAGATATATTGTCTGCTCAAAAGAAGGATTTCATGTTAGCAAAGAAATAGATTCTGGTTCAGTTGATGAGAATAGTAAAAAGATTGTTAGACGTAATAGAGGTTCAAAAAGAGTTGGATGCAATGCTCATGTGAAATTAATATTAGAAAACAATAATATGTTTAAAATCTACTACTTTGAAGAAGAACATAATCATATCTTTGTTGAAGATGAAGATATTCATTTCTTGCCGGCTGCCAGAAGTATTGATTATGTTAAAGAAAGTTTTATATCTAGATTGTCTGCAATCAATATTGGACATGTTAAAGCATTCAATATTATGAAGACAATGTATGGTGGTTTTGGTGAAGTTGGTGCTAGTAAAGTTGATTGTAAGAACTATAGAAGGGATTTGAATCTTTACATAGGAGAGTATGATGCAGAAATGGTAGTTAGGCGTCTTATTAGGAAGAAAGAATGTTGTCCTGGTTTCACATGTGATTATGTTATTGGTGAAGATAGAAGATTGAAAGGACTTTTCTGGGCTGATGAGCAATCAAAAACAAATTATACAGTGTTTGGTGACATAGTTGGTTTTGATGCTACTTATAAATCAAACAAGTAAGTTTTTTTCTTTTATTGCGTTATATATTCTATTGTCACACCCTGAAATATCAGAGCATGGCGTGACTGGACTGGTATCTTCATTGCACAGCAGAAGCAAAATAAGCTAAGACTTCTAGAAAACGAACGCCCACTAAGTACTCGAATCTCCAATGGTTCTCCTATTCCAACCGTGCCTTAACTTTTGAAATGCAACCTGAGAAAGAAACATGCGAAAAATCAACATAAAGTTGAGCGAGTTCATAGTTTGTTTTGGAAAAGATTTAAAATAAATCTTTTTTAATAACCAGTTTTTGAAGTATTATTGAGAAAACGAATTTAAAATCATTTTCTTGTCATGTTATATGGAAACTCTGTATTTGTAACACATTATATTCGCAAAAACCTCGCTTTTGTAAACTCTTGTGTTTGTAAAACTTGTATAACCGTCAATGTCCACCCCGACATTGACAACATGCATGCATAATCCTATGCTTTGAATTTATATAAAACATGGTATGTAATCTGTCAAGACGTATTGAAACTGAGTTCTGTATATGTAAGGAATACGAGATTGCTAATGGTTTGCAAGGCCATTAGCATATGACACGACATAGGAAGCATCCAAACCATAGGCATTTTTAGCTGTCGAATCCACGACTGTCGATTCACGACTAGAGACACAAAAGCACTGCTTGGTACTAGAGTGACCAAGAGTGTGGCTGCCTGAAACCCATTAGATCTAACCTTTTGTTCCACGGTCTTGGTATGTAACTGATTAATGGTGCTTATGTTACCCTATTCGTGACATGATCTTTTGTGTCATTCCTTAGTTTAATGTACGTCTTTGTACTTGTATTTTCCCGTAGTTTAGAAAACTAGAATTCGTGTGTAAGAACATTTCGAAAAAATACGCTTGTTTGAAAAACCGGTTTAAAACATAAGCTTTTCGTAAACCATTTGTGTCAGTTAAAACTTGCTTGTAAAATGGTTTAGAAGTATGTAATTCTTGTTTATTGAAAACCTTGTATGCTTTGCAAAAAGTGCATGTCTTTCCACCCCGAAAACATTTAGAAAAAATTTAAAACCGTAAAAGGTGAGGTTATGAACTCACCTGAATATTCCTGTGCAAAGCTAGCTATATACGACTTCGTAATGTCGTTTCCAAGACGTGACTCGCTAGCGTGCATTATATAACATCCCTAATCATGGAATATCTTATAAGTTTCTAAACAAAAGCGGTAACTAAACTACGTGTCACCGAGCTCTACCGAAACGTTGACCGAACGATTTGACGGTAAATTGTTAACTTAACGAAAATGACTAAGTTATATTCGTTAAGTTTCATTTATTGTCGATACGATTACTAAGTCTTGGAATACTTAGTTCTCGAAAGATGTTAAAATATATAAATATTTATATAAAAATATATAAATATATTGTTATAATCGCGTTAGACGTCCCGAGGAATCGTACGTGTATGTAACGAATAATATACAACGAACTCGTATTATATGTGCCGTTTAGGCGTTTGAAATAAATGTAAAAGTTATATTCGCTTTATAAAAGAATCGTCGACTTGTCGTGTTTGAAAATAAATATATAACTATATTTATTTTTATAAGAGAATCAATTTGTTTGTGTCGGAAATAAATATGTAACGATATTTATTTATAAAAAGGATTCGAGTTTAACGTTTGAGATAAATATAATAATTATATTTATTTTGTAAAATAGTTAGCGTCATCGTCGTTTTTGTAAGTTATAAAGTGTCGTCGAATGTAATTATATGTTTGTATGTGTTTTTATAAAAGATCATTTGAATCCGATAGTTTATTTTATAATAAAACGCGTTTTGTTTTACGGATTTCTCTAGAAAAACGGGCAGAGTTTCCTCTGTTTTAGGACTCCCCAGACAACACAAGTTGTCGTTATTTATTCAAAATTCAATCAAGTTTCAACAATATTTTTGTATAATCAATCTATATAACCAAGATAACAAAAAAAAAATTCAAATACTTTTAACTAATAGTTCATCGATTTGTTCGGTTTGTGAGCTCGTTTTTCACGTATGAAATAAGGAATAATTAACGAAAATAATATTCGTCCTAAATATTTACCGAATCTTCGTGTCGAAACGCCGAAAGAAGTTGGCTGAGTTAACCGGGTTTGACCGAGTTGAACTGAGTTGAACTGAGTCGAGCTAAAATACACTGAGTCAAACCGAGTTGAACTGAGTCGAGCCGAAATGCACTGAGTCGAACCGAGTTGGACTGAGTCGAGACCCGAACCCGTCACGAAGCTGCTGAGCCATATCCGAAGTCTGACCCGAGCTCAAAGCACCCACATAAAACTCGAACCTGATTGTTGAACCGTCGAACACATACCAAATCTAAACCGAGCATCATCAGTCATAACACAATCGTCATCACCTTCAATCTTCAAGAGAATAAAAGAGGAGAAAGGGGATCTTCCCGGAATATTCATCAGAGAGAACATACCACCGCCGCCGCCAACGGCGGATCGTTGCCAGAAACGGCATCTCGCCGTTTCTCTCTCTCCAGTCTCGATCTTTCTCTCTGTCTTGTTTCTCTGTCTCGTCCACGCTGCTGCCCTCCTCTCTCGGTTCTGTCGTCGCACCACCACCAGACGGTGGTGGTGGTGGTCGTTCTTCAACAATTTACAGGGGGAGATGGTGTGCTTGGTGTGTGGTCGGAGCATCAATCCGTCGTCCAAACTCACCGCCGCCGTAGCGGCGGTTCTTCCCTGTGGTTCACCAGTCTTACAAACAAGAGGGAGAGTGTAACCATCTTGGTTTTCACACCTGTATTTGTTTTGACTTGCATTGTAACAATTTCTGTATTGGTGTAACGCCTTGTATTTTCATATCTTTATCCATATTTGTATCCTATTTTTCGAGGCGTTAATTATAATGAATTATTGTATACATATTCTAGATTCAATTCTACGTTACAAACACTTAATTTCGTTACGAAACCGAAAAACTATACAAAGATATTTTTCTAATAAATTTTAGCGTAAAACTTTACAAAAGGATTTTTAATAATTTTTAGAAATTGTTTTAGCATAGGTCCCTTTTATAAAAAGTTCTTGTTTTAATCCATAGTATTCAAAAAAAAAAAAAACTGGATGAATAGTGCCTACGACCAGCCGCGAATTCTTGTTGTATTTTCACATTTATACGCGAATTGCAGCCATTTTAACTCATTTCAAGCTGTCACCTAGCACCTACACTATATATACAACCTCTCTAGCCCTCATTTCACTTGCCAAACACTTCTAAATTATCAAAATCCTCTCTAAAATTCTGCATTTTCAAGAACAAGTGCAGAATTTTTCTTAGTATACAAGTGAGTTCAAACTCACTTTTCTTCATCATTTCTTCATCAAATCTTCCTCTACAAAGCTTGGATCTTCTCTAGGATTGTTTCCAACAGATTATATTGCTAATCTAAGGTACAACCACACCATTTCATGATCCAAACTTACTGTTTTTGATGATTAATCTTATACTTTATTTTTATTCATACTAACTTGCATGAATCTTATATCTACCATACTTCTAATCAAAACCATGTTCATGACACTTATGTATGGTTAATTCTTATGAGTTTGGAGGTGTGAAAACCCTCTTAACTTTCTGTTACTAACTCTTAATTTTCTGTTATTAATCACTAACATAAGTACAAACATTAAAACCATACAAATCTATCATAGTCTTGTGGTGGCAAGTGTTTTGGTTCACCAACCGAGTCTACCATAATTCTTGTGATAAGATTTGTGTTTTGGGTTAAGCTAACTTAACTACAAACTCTATTATTATGTTGTTATTTTCCTTTCAATCCGATCATGCTTGTATTGATAAGAGATGAGTAATTTATACCGTCCGATCATACTTGTATTGATATGTGATACAATCCGATCATACTCATGGTGATAGGTGATGGTAAATCATACCGTCCGATCATCTTTGTATTGATATGTGATTTTGGACATTAACATAACAATGACTTAACTTACAAGACTTAATTTACAAACTATATATATATATATATATATATATTCCCATACATAATATATACTTACATAATAATTATTTTAAATTAGTAATATTCAAGTTCAACAACTAAAAATATTATCTTTAATTATTCTGATCTAATTATTTTGATAATTAGTTATATAATTATCATATTAATTCTTTTAAACTATATATTTATCATTATCAATTTATATATATAATTGGCCATTTGAATTAATCTATAATTTTTATAAATTAAGTATATCACTTGTACTATGTTTTAGTTATAATTATTTTATTTAACTATGTTATTTAATTATACAAGTTAATTATATTTGAGTATTATCACAAATGATTATATTAAATTAATTACATAATTTTGCAATTTAATTATTTATATGTTGAACAAATATTTTTGATAATTAATTCCTTTATAACATATTCATTTTCCGAGTCCTCAATTAGGTTATCCAAACCACTTAGTTACCATTTAGTCAAACCGAATCCTATAGATTTAGGATTTCCGTTCATACAATTAAACACTATTATTGATACAAATTCTATATTGTTGCATGTTCAATCTATTACAGTGACGTTGGATCTGTTCCCACAAACCCTCACATTAAACTTACTTGTTGGACTTACCGCACTCAAGGTGAGTTCATAGTCCCTTTTTACATTATTTTTGGGATGATACATATGTTACAATGTGATACAAACTATTTGCTATTTTGTGGTTCCCCGATTGCCTTTGCATTTGCTTAATACTTGTTGTTGTTGCTTTAACGCGTTTACGTTCATTAACTTGCAAAAGCCCAACGGTTATATTATAGCGCTATAGGTGTGACGCCACACCTCACTTCCAGTGAAACTATTTGTTGCTAATGTTGTTGTTGATACTCATGTGAAACTTTTTGGAAGTGTGGTGATAGACTCGTGTTACGTCATAACGAAGGTTTGAATGTACCACCAAGTGACTACTTGTATTACTCTTTGGCTTAAAGACATATCTCATGCCACAGTGTTAAACCATTTTCATATCACATTGTTATTTTTGCCTAACAAAACCTATGAATTCACTCAACCGTTTGTTGACCCAATATTTTTCTAACATATGTTTCAGGTGACAATGTTTGATGCTATGATTTGCAAGAATATTTCATATAGGATTGATCAAGACTTATGCCTTCGATTAAATTCGAATCTATTGTATTTGTGAAACAATTTGTTATGATGTATTTTGTTTATGTACTCTTATTTATTCAGATATGAATGCAATCTCTTTAATTAAACCTAAGCTATATTTCAACTTAATTTAAACACCATGTGCTCAAATGCATTCTATCAAGTTTCGTGATGCCCTTGACATTTCCGCCTCCGGTCAGGGTGTGACAGATTGGTATCAGAGCCATGGTTATAGGGAATTAGGTTATTAGCGATGCTTTGACCTAGACTATAACTTACCTAGGACACCTATCCATTAGTGTGCTCTTTCCTTATCCTTATCTTCATCCCTATCCTTATCTTTTGCAAACCAAAGCCTCGTCACCGCGGATTTCATCTTTGGACTCTCTAGATTATACAAATGCTCATCATCTATCCTTAGGTGATTATTTTCAAAACCTCTTTTGATTTTCAAATTATCGTCGAAGTCTTGGGCTCTAATAATGAACTCGTGCAATCTGGAAGGGTGGACGCCTGTATCCCGAGTTTTCTGTCTAGGCAAGCACTTCGTATAAATCCCAACTTGAGGGACCAGTTGTGCTTACCTGGGAACTCTTGAGATGAGTGTCCACTTATAGGCTAAAGCATGACTTCACCAAAGTTATAGGAACCCGACTACTTTGATTTGCCATTGATATTGTTTATTCGAGGAATAAATGATATCCATCTCGTTATGTGTTTTCTATCCTCATCATCGATTTTATGAAACTATTCCACAAAAAGAAAAAAAAAACATTTCGTTTTGATTCCTATGACCTTATGTTTTCCCCTACCGCTTGTAGATACCTAATCGGTCCAATGACTCTCTTGCCCATGAACTTCATATTTAACATAGTCATTAAAACGCGATCACACTACATCATTTTACTAAAGATATTCGCTATCAAACGGAAACCAAACCAACTTTTCTCGCATGTCTATAAGGTCTTATAGATAATATAAGATCGTTTTACCAAGACTCTTTCCAAAATCGATAAATCGTTTGCTAAAACACTTTTCAACGATCACTAAAGTTCATCATGCTAAATTTCTTCTCAAGGATCAACGTTTTCACAAGAACCTAAAGATTTCAAATCTTTGTATTAATACAAACTTACTATCTTCAAAAAAAAAAAATCCCGCCAAGTCTCGAACTTTCTATTGAATTGGAACATGTAGTAACTGGAAGGGTGAATACCGTTAACCGAAATTTCGGCGAGAGTATTCCACCTATTAGGCCAAAGCATGTTTCTCCAATTTCAAAAGGATTTTCGACCACTTCAGTTTAGTCAAAGTTCCATTTTGGAACAATCCAAGTTTTAATCGAACCTGCGTTTTACTATTATCAATTTTATACGATACAATCCCCTCTTTTCAAATTCGAATTATTTTCGAGATCATACATTTTCAAATTCAAATTTTCAAACTAGCTACAGTAAACTGTTTTAAAACGTATCATGGAAGCCTTAACCGATCGTATGGTGTAAGCTGAAATTTCCTTATCTATATAAGAAACTCACTACTCGAGCTAATCTACACAAGAACTACAACTTCTGATATAATTCAACACATACCCAAAATAACCCATCC
>JARYGA010001619.1:0-31691 GCA_030545235.1 Helianthus tuberosus | reverse complement strand
TTCTAGTTTGACTCATTTTTTTTATTAGTGCCTTTTGAGTTTTCAAAATCTCGTCAGAGTTTGGGTCTAAATAATGTGAACACGTGCAAACTGGAAGAGTGAATGCCTGTACCCTGAGTTTTCTGTCTAAGGCTAGAGTGTTCGTACAAATCCACATAATCGGATCCGTCACTCTTACCTGGGAACTCTTGGGGTGAGTGTTCACTTATAGGCGAGCATGTCTTCGCGATACATTATTTTGATTCATTACTTTGATTAGTCACTGCGTATCGATTGTTTGTTCGAGGTAACAAACAAATGATCGCCTTCCTTGTGTTATGTCGATACCTCTTTTGTTTTTCCTAATTTTCAATCTCACTCGATTCCTGTTTCCTTACTAGACAATGCCTCCTCGACGTGAAGCACAATCTTTTAATATTGAAGAACTCGCAGCCCTGGTCTCTTAGCAAGTGGCTGTTGTGCTTCCTGGTGTTGTGACCCAAGTCCACGAGATATACAACAACAACAATAATAACAACAACAATAATGCACCGTGTAATTTCAAGAATTTCAATTCTGCTAAGCCGCTAAAGTTTTCTGGGTCACAAGGAGCAACTGCACTCCTTCAATGGTTCGAGAGTATCGAAAACACATTCAGACATGTGCAATGTCCGAATGGGTGTAAGGTTGAATTTGCTTCGAGTGTGTTTGAGAAGCGTGCTCTTACATGGTGGAACGGAGTGATGCGCGACAGGGGTGCCGAAGTGGCGTTGGCACAAACATGGGAAGAGCTTCGAGCTCTCATGATGAGAGAGTTCTGTCCCCGTCACAAAATTCGAGCTTTGGAACGAGAGTTTGACGATCTGAAGCAAGATGGGGGAGAACACCGTGCGTATACGAATCGATTTGAGGAGCTCAGTCTTTTGTGTCCTACTATGGTTACCCCGTTGGAGAAAGCGATAGAGAGGTATATCGATGGTCTACCCGATTCTATTCTGGATATAGTGACCGGTATTAATCCTACCACCCTTCGCCAAGCAATTGAGTTGTCTGCTACCCTGACTGAGTCTCAAGTCAGGAAGGGTAAACTCACCCGCAAGGGTGATAAAAAGAAGGCGACTGATTCTGGGAAGGACAAGAAAGAGGGTAAGGGTAAAGAAGGTGAGTCATCGAAGAAGTCGAGAAAGCGAAAGGGTTCCCAGAATTTTGCAGTAATTGCACAAACTGCTCAGAACCCTCAGAACCCGCCAGCTCAACCTCCTGTGAAGAAAGCGTATGCTGATACCGCACCTCATTGTGCTCGCTGCAATGGTCATCATGTTGCACAACAAGCTTGTAGGCAATGCACAACGTGTGGTAAGCTTAGGCATCTGGCCAACGTCTGTCGTTCGGGTCAGAATCAGATTGTTCGGAATCAAGCTCCAGTTCAGGGGAATGCTGCTAGATTCCCACCGGGTACATGTTTCAATTGTGAAGAGCTTGGTCACTACCGCAACAATTGTCCGAGGTTGGCAAATGCAAATGTAAATCCAAACGTGAATGTCAATGTCAATGCAAATGCGAATCCCGCTCGTGGGCGAGCGTACAATCTGAATGCTAACGAAGCAAGGGCTGACAACGAGGTGGTTAATGGTACGTTTCTTGTTAACAATCGACCTACATATATTCTTTTTGATTCTGGCGCCGATAGAAGTTTTGTTTCACTATCTTTTGAACCTTTGCTTGCGATATCTAGAACTAAACTGAGGAAACCCTTATCTGTCGAAGTTGCTACTGGTAAACCTCTTGTCCTCGATTTTGTTATCCGTGATTGTCAGTTAAACCTTGATAACCATCTTTTTCCCATTGACCTCACGCCGATGCAACTTGGGAGTTTCGATATTATCGTGGGGATGGATTGGTTAACCAAACATCATGCTGAGGTGGTTTGTTTTGATAAGATTGTTCGTATTCCTCTTCCGTCTGGCGATGTTCTGGAAGTTCATGGCGAAAAACCATCTGGTGGATTGAAGCTTATGTCGTGTACAAAGGCCCAAAGATATTTACGAAAAGGATATGTTGCTTTCCTGGCACATGTCACCGAGGAGAAAGGCAAGAGTAAGAGTATTCAGGATATTCCGATTGTTCGGGATTATCCAGAGGTGTTTCCCGATGAACTGCCTGGTTTGCCTCCAGTTCGTCAAGTCAAGTTTCATATTGACCTTGTACCCAATGCCAACCCGATTGCGAAAGCACCTTATCGTCTTGCACCGTCAGAGATGCAAGAGTTATCAAAACAGCTTCAAAAGTTGTCTGATAAAGGATTCATCCGTCCGAGCTATTCGCCTTGGGGAGCTCCTGTCCTCTTTGTGAAGAAGAAAGATGGATCTTTTCGAATGTGTATCGATTATCGTGAGCTTAATAAGCTTACCATCAAGAATCGATATCCCCTACCTAGAATTGATGATCTCTTCGACCAGCTGCAAGGTGCTTCATGCTTTTCCAAGATCGATCTGCGATCTGGGTATCATCAACTTCGTGTTCTCGAAGAAGATATGCCCAAAACTGCTTTCCGTACGAGATATGGGCATTACGAGTTCACTGTCATGCCTTTTGGTTTGACGAATGCCCCAGCTATCTTCATGGACTTAATGAATAGGGTTTGTAAACCTTATTTAGATAAGTTCATCATTGTGTTTATCGACGATATTGTCATTTATTCAAAGTCTCGAGCCGATCACGAGTAACACCTTCGTTTGACATTGGAACTCCTAAAGAATGAACAACTTTTTGCTAAATTCTCCAAGTGTGAATTCTGGCTTAAAGAAGTTCAGTTCTTGGGTTATATTGTCAATGAGCAGGGTATTCACGTAGATCCATCCAATATTGTTGCAATTAAGGATTGGAATACACCGACGAAACCTACAGAAGTTCGTTCTTTTCTTGGTCTTGCTGGTTATTATCGACGGTTTATTTCTAACTTTTCAAAGATCGCGGTTCCACTCACTGCTTTGACTCAGAAGAATAAGCCTTTTGAGTGGGGACCTAAGCAAGAAGAAGCGTTCCAAACACTGAAACGGAAGCTCTGTGACGCTCCTGTTTTATCTCTACCTGAGGGAAACGATGATTTGGTTGTCTATTGTGACGCGTCAAATCTAGGACATGGTTGCGTTCTTATGCAACGAGGTAAAGTCATAGCTTATGCGTCTAGACAGCTGAAAATTCACGAGAAGAACTACACGACTCACGATCTTGAATTAGGAGCTGTGGTTTTCGCACTTAAAATCTGGAGACACTATCTCTATGGAACGAAGTGTGTGGTTTTCACAGACCACAAAAGTCTCCAGCATATTCTCAATCAGAAGGAGCTGAACATGAGGCAACGACGTTGGGTTGAACTCTTAAACGATTATGATTGCTGTCACACCCCGATTTCCACGTGTCACCGGTGGGCCCGGTGGGGGAGTATCGTGACGTGGTTGGCAACATAATAGTCAAACAACACAATATAAAAATATGCACAGCGGAAGCAATTTAAAATATAATACAACCGAATAAATTATTGTAATATCAAGTATCACAACGTTCGGATGTTTATCCACAGAACGGATCGAAATAAAATGGAAACAATGGTTCAACAGACTTCAGGCATCCTAAGCTTGCGAGACTTTTTATTGATGCTAAGGAAACAATTCAGCCAATTTCGTTTAGTACCTGCATTCAGTCTTTTTGGGAAAATACGTCAGTTTACACTGGTAAATACATTCAACTGACTCATTTTATAAAATGATTGAAAATTGGTTTCGATGCACATGGCATAAACATTTTTATAACTTGGGAGAATTATTTAATATTATAATCTTGTGAACGAATTACATGTTACTTGTGCGTTCAGTCGCCCGGATCTTGTCCGGGTTAAAGATCAATAGACACACCACAATATAGAGTTATACACTGACAGGTGTACGCCTACACCCCGTGCTCAGGTCGTGGCCATCTCGTAAGATGATGCCAAGGATATCCGGGACATGATCATTAACCCCCCAAAGGCTTTAAGTAATCAAGACTGTTTAAACGAGCCGATCAAATTATTCAACTACCCACTTAATTGTGGAGATTTGATGCTCGATCAAGCGGTATGCTATATACCGTAACCCAAGCCCGTATAGGGAAAATAAGTTAAAAGTATTTACCTGAGCAGGTATTAATCACAATAAGCAAAATGCACGTAGCTTTTACTGGTTCTCCTAATCTGGAACGAAGGTTTAATATAACCTATTAGAATCCTAACGGGTCTTTAATTAAGCTTAAGCTTAGACCGGCTAGTTTCAAAGATACGGTTCGTACGAACGATTAAGCAAAGACCGGATAGAATGTGATTTAGACCCGACAAGTTTGAAGACTTGTTTAATATGGGTTTATTATTCACATTCTGGATTTTGAGATAAATCTGATAAGGTTTGACCCGTTTCGGCTAATTTATGTGGTGGTGTCTGTGGCTGTGGCTCGTGCATCTCAACGTCCTCTTCCTCCTCATGCTCCTCCTCAGCTGGAGGTAACGGGTCCCAGACCTCACCATTCAATCCCCTCAACCTATCTCTCCCATCAAGCTCTACAATCACCCCCATGAACTTCAGAGACCGGATATCAATATGCAACCCCTCGGTAATCAACGTGAGACCCTCAAGCACCCTCGGCGTCATGTAGCGCTCATTGTACGCTATTTCGGTCACGTACTGACCGCCATGGATCTCACTATTCGGGGTTCGCCCCGAACTCTTGACAAGGTACTCAGCCATTCGAGCAGCAAGGTTGATTGGTGCTTTGTCAACCAACGCATATAGAAAAAGCAATTCAGGTGTTGGACAGTTACCTTGACTGTCCATGCGTCCGCATATCGAATTGCTGAATACATGGTGCATCACTCGTACCAGAGGGTCTCGGAGTCGCGAAGCCTTTGACATCCGTGGGTTGTAGGGGTCTCCAATAGCGTTACGGGCCCAAAATGCATCCCGCGCTGCATCATTAGGGAAGTTGAACCGATCGTTGAAGACGTCGGGATCATCCATGTCCTCCCGCGTATAAATCCCAAGCCTCCGTCCCAAACGACCCACCGACCATGTATGCCATCGCCTACATAACCTGAAGGTTACCCGCTCCCTGTAGCGGAAATCGGGCTCTGTATGTGCAACCGGCCTTTCATACTGATACGATGCGAAGAATTCAATAGTCAACTCCTGGTAAACGGGTCGGTTGCAACCGACCAGGTTTGCAAGCGCGGGAGTCATCATTTCATCAAGTCGGTCATATTGATTTAGTTCTCGCATGACCTCCCAGTCTAACCAGCGGGGTACTCCAAACTGATCCCGCCTCGCCCACAAGGCGTTTCGCTTCGGGATGCATAGAGCTTCTTTCTCAATGTTGGGGTCAAACTGCAGGAAGGGATGGTTCATCTGTAATGAGGAACATTGTTAGAAGGACAGAAACAGGAGAGAAATGAATTGAAAACAAGCGAGCAGCCAATTATGAAGAAACTGTCTAACTGAACTGGGCGAATGGCACGGTCGTTCTTCGGGACGCACGGTCGTGCGTCACCGAGAACTAACAGGCTAAGCCCAGCGATATCGAGAACAAGCCGGTGAGGCACGACCGTTCCACACGAGGAACGACCGTGCAACTCCGAATCTGCAGACTACGACCCCTGTACTTAGAACAATCAGGTTTTTGCAAAATTTCAACAAGTATTGGGTCAACAGGAGTCTGAAAGTCAACCGGGTGTTCACGATACTTCGATTTAACAAGGGTTAGGGTTTCGATTTGTTTATGAAGAGAACCCTAAAAATTTCCTTGAAGAATCGGAAGAAATCTACACTAGAAAGCAAGAAAACAAGAAATCTAACACTAGAGACGTACCGTGCGAAGTTGGGTGTTAGATCGTGCGAAAAATCGTGCGATATGGTGAAAAATCGCCCTGGAACGGTCTGCAGCGGCTAGGGTTCGCGAATGAGGGATTTTGCAGCAGATAATGGTATATATAGTGTGCAAAATGACCAAATTGCCCTCAGCCTGTGGCACGGTCGTTCCGGGTATGGAACGGTCGTGCGTCACCGAGATCGTTCAAACCCCACAGCGTGTTCTCGGAATTGCACCGAGGGTGCGATCTACCGTGCCGGCTTGCTCGGAATCGCACGGTCGTGCGACCCGAGGAACGGTCGTTCGACAGCTGCAGATACAGATTTCTGCAGAAGCTATTTCCAGCACCCGTTTCGGCCGTTTTTCGCCGTTTTTTCGACACACCAACTGTTCTAACACTATTGCAATACAGAACCTTCGCCCGGCACGTACGGAAACTAAACAAACAAACGTAAACTACCTAACTAACCTAAATTACGCTAAAACTACAAAAACAATTAAAAGGACAATTTTGCCCTAATAGCGCCAAAGACGCTCCTGCTGCATTTTTTTCGGCGAGTCAGCAGCGTAGACTCATGCTAAATTTTTGTCGGCGAGTCGATAGCAAGACTCATGCTAAATTTTTGTCGGCGAGTCGATAGCAAGACTCATGTCCCCACACTTTACGTGTGCGGGCCACTACCACGCCCCTTCGGATTCTGCTCCGTGTTGCCCGGAAGACCACCCGGGGGTCTCTCCGACAACATTTTTGCTAACTGGCCCACTTGATTCTCAACATTCTGAATGGAAGCCTTTTGACTCTGCATTTCTCCTTCGTTGACCAAGAATCGCTCCTCATGCTGCTGATATCGCTTTTCAGCCATTTGATTAGCACTATTGGAGTTGTTCAGCAGTTGTGCCATCATTTCCTCTAGCTTTACATTGCTTTGAGAGGCGTGCGGCTGTGAACTGCTTCCTGAGCCTTGATTATGATATTGAGGCTGAAAGGATTGACCGTGAGATTGTTGTGGCGCGGGAGCATGTTGAGCAAAACCGGGCGCGTTCTGGTTCCCAGAACCAGATTTCCACCCAAAGTTTGGGTGATTTCTCCACCCTGGATTGTACGTGTTGCTGTAGGGGTTATTTTGGGGCCTGTTTTGATTGCCCATGTAGTTCACCTCTTCGTGACCGGTAAACATAACACCCTGCTCACACGTACCTGGCACATGTGACACTCCACACTGGTCACATCCAGGGCCAACTTGCGCGGCTGATTGGGATTTATCGAATTTCGTCGCCAGAGCCGAGATTTGCGCAGTAATGGCCGTGTAATCGTCCACAGCATGAGCTCCTTGGCGAGATGATGATGATGTAGCCCGACTTCTATCGCCTTCCCGACGCGAGCTGGATTTCAACGCGGATTTCTCTATAATATCATATGCTTCCGCCGGCGTCTTCGTTCCCAGATCGCCTCCTGCGTTAACATCTAATCGCTCCTGCGTGTTGTAGCTGAGCCCCTGATAGAATGTCAAAACCAGCTGTCTCTTGGAGAAGCCATGATGTGGCACATCAATCAACAAATCCTTGAATCTCTCCCAAGCTGCATGCAACGATTCGCCCTCGTCCTGGCGAAATGAAGTAATTCGGTTCCGTAGCTTGTTCGTTTTCTCAGGTGGGAAATATTTATGCATAAACTGCTCCGCCAACTGATTCCAGGTCCTGATGGAACAAACATGGAGGAAAGCCGCAATGTGTCTCCCGGGATCCTCGTGTTCACGCCCGTCGAACTGCACTGAATTCTGCACCATGTTAATAATACTAGATTTTGTTTCAAACGAAGGTGCATCAATAGTGGGTCTAATAATACTGGGCTCCAAGCCCTCTCGTCCGGGCTGATTCGTCTCATTCAAAGGTTGATTATCGTCTGCCATGATTGCGTCTCCCCCTGAGCCCTCGGCTTCAACGGGTACCACCGGCTCCGGCTCACCTGCTGCGAGTATCCGCCCAACTGCACGAGATTTCTCACGAAGACGTCTCCTCAGATCACGCTCGGGCTCGTCTGACGGCTCAATAGGATTGGGAGCTGGGGTCGAGAACATTAACCTGCAAACGATAATTTAACATGGTGAATATTTTATTAATAAAATAATAATTCTGCTTTTTTTTCAGCTGAATAGAAGCAGAAAGTTATTATAAATGGGCTGAAAATTTTATAAAAATCCGAAAAATGGGCCCGAAATTTTATAAAAATTCAACACAATAAATAAATGAATCGACTAATACAAAAATGGCTTTAGGGTGCCGAAAACCCAAAGAATAAGTGAATAAATAAATCCGGATCAAATAAATAAATGAAACAAAAATAACGCAAAAATGAATAAATCGAATTAAAGCAAGAAATAATCACAAATAAATGAACAAATAAAGAATCATGAAATTATTCACAAAAATAAACAAGTATATACGCCGATAACAAAATGACTCGGGTCGTTCCTAAAACTCGCCATGTCCCCGGCAACGGCGCCAAAAACTTGACGTGTGCGTATATATACATAATTTTGCAATGAATTAACACACGATTGGGTTTTAAATTTATAAAAGTGATAATTACTTTTACATCAAAACACACACGAAAGCGGCAAGTGTACCCCGTCACATATGTAATAAAGTATCGGTAAGAACCAAGTATCGATCCAAGGAAATGGGCGGAGAAATAGTACTAGACCTTTGTCACTAAACTACCGGTAAAAACATAGGTTTTGTGATTTTAAACTAAACTAAAGTAAGCATAACCAAATACATAATAGAAAGTAGATAAAAAGCCTTGCTAAATAAACAACCACAGCATGTCAACTAAGTCAGTTTTGGCACTAGAAGCATTCGGTCAATATTCCAATTTAAGACAATTAGTATCCCTTTCGGGAATCCTAACATGACAATCATTCGGAAAGTTAAAACGATAAACACACTTTAACCACCTAAAATTGTTCTTTAACGTGCAATTGATAAATGTCTATGAAAATCTCTTAAAAATAAGTTAGGCAGCCGTTAGGATTATTCTAACCTCACTTAAACAAGGAAAGCGACACCGATAAACACAATGCAACCACCGAGATAAGCATAAACTAGATTAAATCACAACCGAGTTCATTTTACAAATCTTGCACAATAATTCACCAAGATAGCAATTTTGGCCTAAACTACTAACTAAGCTAACAAATCATGGCAAGAATTTATAACGACACCATCTAACCCGTTTAGGTCCTTCCGTGACGGCAAGCTCTCTTGATTAACAATAATTACATTTTATTAAATCACTAACCATTTCTAGTATCATGATGCCCACATTTAAACCAAGTTAAACTAGTTAACCAAATTCAAAGTTTACTAATACAAGATTAATTAAGCTTCATTATTCAACTATCTTAACTAACCAAGCATCAATCATCCAACATAATTACTTATAATCAAGAATTCAATATCAATAACAAGGTTGCAAATTAATCATCAAAGATAATCATAGAAAATACTTCAAGTGTCATTACAAACAAAGTTTAACACACTAATTGTAATAATCTAGCAAGGGATTGTTTGTGTTTTTGCCCAAAGGCTACAATAATACATAAACATTAATCTAAGTACTTGAAAGATTAACAAAAACATGGAAAGATTAGAAAATCAAACCATAAACAAGTACTAGACTAAGGATCCGGGTAGTAATCGAGCTAAACGGGATAATGCGGCTTGAATCCGGGTGAAAGCTAATGCCTCCGGAGCCTGAAAATCGCCAGAGAAACTCTCCAAAAATCCAGAATATCGACAGAAAGTTTCTGCTGTGTTTTTATACTTTTTTGCTGTTGCACGGTCGTTCCCCATATGGAACGACCGTTCACTTTATTCAATTATTGGGGATGGGTCACCATACTGCATACGTCATCGGATCGTTGACCAGATTCGAAATGGCACGACCGTTCCTTGTGTGGAAAGGTCGTTCAGTTCTGGGCTATTTGTTGCACGCCGAGTCGCACCGATCGTTCAGTTCTGAGACTCTGTTGGTTCACCGGAGACGCACGGTCTTCACCGAGCTTCCTTGTTTACCTAGAACGGCCAGTCGCGCCTCTCGTTCATTGCCGAGATCATCAACTTTGTCGGAGATGCACGACCGTGCCACAGGTGGCACGACCGTTCCACAGGCCCAGTTCAGAATCCTTAACAGAATGTCCGCAGCTTTGTCGTTTTGTCCGAAAAGTCCTCGTTTTTGCTATCATCTTGTCTGGAATGCAGTTTTAGGCCTGTAAACATAAATGTAGATAAATAAGTATCCGAATGACGGTTTTACGGCCAAAAACGCATAAAATAGGGGTAAAACGGGGGACTAAAATATGTGTAAATTAACGAATATCAGTAAGCCGTACTAAAGTTCAAACGTGTGCCCAAAGATTGCTGGAAGCTCTTCCAAAAATGCGACGTATACCTAGTATCTCGATCAGAGATAATAGCCACAGGTATGCCATGTAAGGATACAATCTTATCAACGTATAACTGGGCTAACATATCGGAGCTATAAGTCTCCTTGATGGGTAAGAAATGAGCTGACTTAGTCAGTCTGTCAACTATAACCCATATTGTATCATTTCCTTTCCTTGTCCTAGGTAACTTGGTAATGAAATCCATAGTTACCATTTCCCACTTCCACGTAGGAAGTTCAGGCTGTTGTAGCAAACCTGACGGTTTCTGATGCTCGGCTTTGACTTGCGCACATGTCAAGCATTTTGCTACATGGGCGGGTACAGACTTTTTCAAGCCTATCCACCAATAATTTGCCCTTAGATCCTGGTACATCTTATCAGCTCCAGGATGAACGGAGTATTTGGAATTATGGGCTTCCTGGAGGATGACATCATGAAGTCCTCCATAAATTGGAACCCATATTCGTCCATTCAATCGTAAAATTCCGTCCTTGCTAAGAGTTAACTGCTCCTCAGTTACTCCTAGCTTTTCATTAGGATAGTTAGCTTCCAACACAGCTTCCTTGTGTGCAGCTAACAACCTTTCAATCAAATTATTCTTTATCTCCATGCGCTTGGCATTGATTCGGATGGGTTTCACCCTTTCCTTCCGACTCAAGGCATCGGCGACTACATTCACCTTGCCGGGATAGTATTTGATTTCACAATCATAATCGTTTAAAGTATCCATCCAATGGCGTTGCCTCATGTTTAGTTCCTTCTGATTAAACAGATGTTGGAGGCTCTTGTGATCAGAATAAATCACACACTTGACACCATATAGATAGTGTCTCCAAAGCTTCAGTGCGAACACAACGGCACCCAACTCCAAGTCGTGGGTGGTGTAATTCTTTTCATGCACCTTTAACTGTCTTGAAGCGTAGGCAATAACTTTGCCTTTTTGCATAAGCACACACCCCATGCCAGTGTGTGAAGCATCGCAGTAAACCATAAAATCTTCTATTCCATCTGGCAATGTCAGTACTGGGGCGTTGCTCAACTTCTGCTTCAGAATATCAAAGGACTCTTGCTGCTTTGGGCCCCAAACGAACTTTACTTTCTTCTTGGTCAAGGAAGTCAGGGGTGCAGCAATCCTTGAAAAATTTTCAATGAAACGCCTGTAATATCCTGCCAATCCCAGGAAGCTACGAATCTCTGTAGGCGTCTTTGGCTCTTGCCAGTTCATTACGGCTTCAACCTTAGCGGGATCCACCTGGATACCACGCTCACTGACCACGTGTCCAAGGAATTGGACTTCTCGTAGCCAAAATTCACACTTAGAGAATTTGGCATAGAGTTTCTCCTGATGTAGAAGTTTGAGAATACAACAAAGGTGTTTCTCATGGTCAGCTTGATTCTTAGAATAAATAAGAATTTCGTTGATGAAAACGATGACAAATTTATTCAAGTAAGGCTTGCAGACGCGATTCATGAGATCCATGAACGCGGCTGGTGCATTAGTGAGCCCAAAAGGCATCACTAGGAACTCGTAGTGACCGTAACGAGTCCTAAATGCAGTCTTGTGAACGTCTTCATCTTTAACCTTCAACTGATGGTAGCCTGATCTCAAATCAATATTCGAGAAATAACTTGCCCCTTGAAGCTGATCGAACAAATCGTCGATCCTGGGCAAAGGATACCTATTCTTGATCGTGACTTTATTAAGCTCGCGATAGTCGATGCACAGGCGCATCGACCCATCCTTCTTCTTGACAAACAAGATTGGCGCTCCCCAAGGAGATGAACTAGGTCTAATGAAACCTTTAGCTAGCAATTCATCTAGCTGCGTCCTCAACTCCTTCATTTCTGTGGGTGCCAATCTGTATGGAGCTCTAGCAACAGGTGCTGCTCCGGGGATGATATCGATCCTGAATTCCACTTGTCTATCCAGTGGTAAACCAGGTAGATCTTCAGGAAACACTTCTGGGTATTCTGAAATGACAGGGATGTCTTCTATCTTCGGTTTAGGCTCATCAATAATCACTTGCGCCATGTAGATGACACACCCCTTCTTCAAACACTTGGAAGCCTTGAGCATAGTCACCTGCTCCGGCAGTCCATACTGGGTATCTCCCCGAATGGTAAGTGATTCACCAAACGGAGTCTTTATTACCACATGTTTCTGGTTACAGACAATTTGGGCCTGGTTATGAGATAACCAGTCCATACCCAGAACTATGTCAAAACCGGCCAACTTGAAGGGAAGTAGAGATAGAGGAAAAGAATGGTTCTTAATGGATATAACACATCCATCTAACACAGTAGAGACGATTTCTATGGTATCATCTGCTAACTCTACCTCATAGTTTATGCTTAAGGTTTTGACAGGTAAATTCAACAATTTACAAAACTTATGATCTACGAAAGACTTATCTGCGCCTGAATCAAAAAGTACTCTTGCAAAGACATCATTTACAAGGAAAGTACCTGTTATGACATTATCGTCTTGCACAGCCTCTTTCGCGTCCATTCTGAAGACTCTGGCATTAGTCTTCTTAGCCTCTTCAGGCTTCTTGTTGTATTTCGGGCAGTTGGTCTTAATGTGGCCCTTTTCATTGCAACGGTAGCACGTTGCGTCTTTTATCTTCTTGCAATCCAAGGTTTTGTGTTCCTTGGACTTGCACAACCCACAAGCAAAAGACTTCGACTCATTATTCGAGTTCGATCCGAGTCTGCACTTTCCAAAGTGCTGTTTCTTGCAAATATTGCACTTGGGCTTCTCACCAGAATTATGCCCATCTCTCCTTGACTCCGATCCTTTCTTGCAGTCACCGTTCCCACGGTGCTTCTTGTTCGACTTTCGTGAACCATCATCTTCACGCTTTCTCTTCTCAGCCTCCTTATTCATCAGCGATCTCTGCCTGACCGCATCCAGAGTGAGGGAAAAGGAAATGTCAGCTACTGATCTAAAAGTAGCTGGCCGAGAAGCTTTCACGCTTGCCTTGATCTCGGGGGCTAACCCGCCGATAAAACGAGCTATTCGTTTTGGTTCCGGGGTTACTAAATATGGAACCAATCGAGACATAGTGTTGAAGCTCGTTAGGTAAGCTTGACAGTCGAGGTTTGTCATCACCAAGGATAGAAAGTCAGATTCTATCTTCTCCACCTTATGTTGAGGGCAGTAATTTTCCCTGATAAGGGCAACAAATTGATCCCACGACATATTGTACAATGGGATTTTTCCGGTGGCCTCAATCAGAGATCTCCACCATGCTAACGCTTCACCCTTAAAAGACTGTGACACAAACTTGACCACGTCTCTCTCTGCACATCCGCTGATGTCTACAACCGTATCCATCTCATCCAGCCATGTCATACAGTCAATGGCTCCTTTCTCCCCAGTGAAATCCCGGGGCTTGCAAGAAACAAAATATTTATACGAGCAACCCTTGTCACGGGGCCCTTGATTTCGTATAACCTGCTGAGATGGAGCACTGTGGTTCGAGGAGCGTCGATCATCGTTTTTCTTCAGGTCGTCCTTCTTGGGCGGTGGCTTTGAAGGCTGTGTAGATTGGGTCCTACTACGAGTCCCACTGTACTCTTCATACTGCCTTTCCAAAGCATGTGTAACAGCGCCGTCTATGATCGCTTTTAATTCAGCACCCGTTAACGTAATCTGGGCGTTCTCATTTTGCTCCACTGGATGGCTATTTATTTCATTTGAGTCAGCCATTTGAATTAAACTGTTGCAGAAAACAAGGACAATATTTTATTTGGGAGTTTATTATGGAATTACCCCTTAGGGTAATTCGTTAACCATGGTAAACAGAGACCATATTTGGTTAACTTATTAATCGTATTAATTTAGGATTTCAATTAAAATTTATCCTAATTATAAACAGTAACAATATATATTAGCACATAAGGCTTAGTCACATGGACAATTTAAATTATAAGCTAGGATTTCAGAGAATCAAAGCATTTGAGGTTTGAACCTAGTTCATTACCCTTTTCAGACAGGGAGTCATAGCTACCACTGTCTTTTGGCTCATATGGAAGTGAGCAGGGCCCGTAGGCATCATATTACCACGTATGGTAAAATATGATCATCTTAATTGATGATTTAACCCATGATTCAGAGATCATTAATTTGGGTTTGGAATCTTTAGAAAGATCCTTTCATAATAATAATGCGTGTGATTTTAAATGCATCACATCTGCCGGGTGCGTTAACATGTTTTCAGATGTTAACAGGGATTTGAATCTTTTAAACAGGTCTTACCATCATGGTCAGGTCTTTATATGGACACTCAGACTAGGTTTCACACTTTAAGATTCTTATTTTAAAAATTTACATAGGCAGATTATTTTCAAAAGGAATGATTTTGATTTATTTATTTCATTTATAATTTATTTATGCACAAAATGGCAAATATGAAATTTATAAAACAAACATTCCATTGATTTATTCAAAATATTATACACTGCCCTAAACGGGTCTTTTCAAATAACAAACTACCCACGCAGGGGTTAAACAAGTACTTACCCACGCAGGGGCTTAATAACATAATTGTCCACGCAGGGACTAACACAACAATACACCCACGTAGGGGTTAAAACAAACAAGCATGCCCACGCAGGGGCTTAACAAACAAATACACCCACGCAAGGGCTTATACAATAAAATTGGCCCACGCAGGGGCTCACAACAATTGGAAGGAGTCAATGATCCTTCTTGTTCTTCCATTTGATCAAGCTTGCTAATCCTTGGAAGAAAGTTTGCCTCTCCCTACGGTCCCTGTGCACTTCCCGTTCAACCTGATCCAGCCTCTGAAGAAGTTCTTCATGCTCAGGTGGGGAGAACCTAGGTGGCTGCGATTGAGTCCTTATGATGGGCCTAGGTGGTATCTGGTACCCTTGTGTTGGGTACCCAACTCCCCAAGGAGCTCCGTATGGTCCTTCTGGGTGCAGGGCATTGTAGTTAGCTGCCACCAAGTAGGGGTCGGCCTCTGCATACCCGTAGTTGTTGTGGACTGGCGGCTCGAACGGGTTGTATGCCATGGAACCTGTATACGCTGGGATTGGGTTGTCAAAACCCATTGGCGGCGACTGCGGCATCGCGGGGTTGGAAGTTCCACCCATTTGCGGGTCCTCCTGATGTGGCGGGTAGTGGCTGGCACTTGACTGATGCGGGGAGCTGAAATGAAAGTCTCCCGCACGTGATGACATACGTGCACCTGACCTCCTACGCCTTGGTGGTGGCGGAGGCACCTGATTAACTGGTGGTGGTGGAGGCGGCGGCGTAACTGCCACAAATCGGGGGTCCCCAGAGGAATCTTGATGATGTTGTTGCGGCTGCTGCTGCTCATGAGGCGACGAGTGGTGAGAAGGTGTATAGTACCACTCGTGCTGAGTGAACAAGGCTTGGAAGCTATCCGGACCAACATAGGGTGATCCATGGAATGAAGATCCATCAGAGATCTCGATCGGATGATTTGGAGTGCCACTTGCAGGTTCGACGGGATCAGTATCCTCGTCCATGTCATCCGCGTGATCGCCAGAGAAGTGATCGTCTGGCCCCAGTGGGTTAAAACCCACGGGTTCTTGTACGAAGCCTACCAGATTAAACCGGCCCCGAAAAACTGGGGTGGGGTCCCCGAAAGAATGATGAGACAAGGACCTCTGCAGCGGTATGAAGGAAGGCAGAGGGTTGTTGGGTTCGTCTTCCGAATGCGGTCCGTATGAATTTTGGACCGGAGGTGTAGAGCTGTGCGAAACGGATCGTCTCGCCGGCTCGAACAGGTTCCTCCTGTTCTGACGTGGATCGTCGCTCTCCGTAGCAGATGGAGCTCGTACATTGGACGGTCCAGCTTCATTGTCGTTGGGGGCGGTGATCGGCCCCTTTCCTCATCCTCGTCTACAGAAAAATCTTGGAGGCATTTTGATATTCCTGTCAATAAAGCATAAGATAACAATAACAAAATATAAAATTTAAAGGACAAAACAAAACCCGAATAAGGTGGAATTTGTCCTATGTTATAAGTCTAGACTCGAAGGCTTAGATATGTGCAATTGTGTAACTGAGATTAAACACAAAAGGCTAGTGTTTAATTCACTCAGAGTTGGCTCTGATACCAACCTTTCACACCCCGATTTCCACGTGTCACCGGTGGGGGAGTATCGTGACGTGGTTGGCAACATAATAGTCAAACAACACAATATAAAAATATGCACAGCGGAAGCAATTTAAAATATAATACAACCGAATAAATTATTGTAATATCAAGTATCACAACGTTTGGATGTTTATCCACAGAACGGATCGAAATAAAATGGAAACAATGGTTCAACAGACTTCAGGCATCCTAAGCTTGCGAGACTTTTTATTGATGCTAAGGAAACAATCCAGCCAATTTCGTTTAGTACATGCATTCAGTCTTTTTGGGAAAATACGTCAGTTTACACTGGTAAATACATTCAACTGACTCATTTTATAAAATGATTGAAAATTGGTTTCGATGCACATGGCATAAACATTTTTATAACTTGGGAGAATTATTTAATATTATAGTCTTGTGAACGAATTACATGTTACTTGTGCGTTCAGTCGCCCGGATCTTGTCCGGGTTAAAGATCAATAGACACACCACAATATAGAGTTATACACTGACAGGTGTACGCCTACACCCCGTGCTCAGGTCGTGGCCATCTCGTAAGATGATGCCAAGGATATCCGGGACATGGTCATTAACCCCCCAAAGGCTTTAAGTAATCAAGACTGTTTAAACGAGCCGATCAAATTATTCAACTACCCACTTAATTGTGGAGATTTGATGCTCGATCAAGCGGTATGCTATATACCGTAACCCAAGCCCGTATAGGGAAAATAAGTTAAAAGTATTTACCTGAGCAAGTATTAATCACAATAAGCAAAATGCACGTAGCTTTTACTGGTTCTCCTAATCTGGAACAAAGGTTTAATATAACCTATTAGAATCCTAACGGGTCTTTAATTAAGCTTAAGCTTAGACCGGCTAGTTTCAAAGATACGGTTCGTACGAACGATTAAGCGAAGACCGGATAGAATGTGATTTAGACCCGACAAGTTTGAAGACTTGTTTAATATGGGTTTATTATTCACATTCTGGATTTTGAGATAAAACTGATAAGGTTTGACCCGTTTCGGCTAATTTATGTAAACTTGTTACATAAACCGAACCGAACGCGTAATATGCGTAACGGGTATCCGTAAGAGCCATATACAGGTTTCCTAAGTTAATATGCATCAAATATGTTGAGATATCAGTAAGATGTCTTTTATTATGCCCGAAACGAATTTAAACGCAAACTATGCCCCGTAGGGGTAGTTTGGTCATTTTAAAGGTTGTAAAAGGGTTTAAGTGTTTAACTGAGTTACAGGTCTGATATAATCAGTAAACATACTCAAATTAATGAGTTATAACAGTAAGATAAGGCATATATGTGAAATTTATCATTTTTAACCAAACTATGCCCCGTAGGGGTATTTTGGTAATTTCACATAAGCCGAAAAGCTCAAAACTGAAGTCTGAGTTTATCAACCTTTGCTTACTGTTAAAATATTATAATTTGCCTCATATATCAGTAGGTATCAACCCGGGTATGTCCAATATAATTTTAATACATATTTTGCGCTAAAAACGCTTAATAAGGCGATTAAAGGCCATTTCCGGGTTCGATACTTAAATATGATATGTTTATATTTCCAGAAGGCTTAAAATAATTTATTTATCATATGTGATCAGTAGCAAAAGGTTTGGAGTCGTTTAGATATGTAAAACTCATTTTATGGCCCGTTAGGGCAAAACCGACAATTACCGGATTAAGCCTACGACTACTAGTTATGCTCAGCCTAAAATTTATTAAAAATCTTTAAAAATCCCAAAATAATATATTACATCAGTGGGTATTAATTTTGATACCAAAAAGTAGGCTTAACTAGGCTATACGCTAATTACGCCGTTTTATTAACATAAAGCTTTAAATTTGCGATATTGAGCATAACTCTTAATCTACAAGTCAAACTGATGTCAAACTTTGCATACAAGTTTATATATCAGTAACTAAGGTTTCTACACTTTTACATTTTCATAAATCACGTTTTAAGGTGATAAGGGCATAATGGTCAACATATGAGCAATTAACGGAAACATGCATATTAATTGGATAACTAATGAACCAAGGTGTATAATCACAGAGGGTTGTACTAACATGTAACCTAGTCCAATTAAAGCTCTGAGGCATTTCTAAAACATGCCCAACCGGGTCAGAACTGAAAGTCAAAGTGAAAGTCAAAACTATGTGACTTTCGGTTCCGAACCGGGTAATTACAGGAATTTATCGGGTTGAACATGTTTAGACATGTTCTTACACTTATTACTAAGTTATAACAATGATCCAACAGGTTGTATATGATCTACAATGTTAATTATGCATAAATGGCATTTTAGACTTCCTGTTGACTTTTTAAATATAGGTTTGACCCGACTTTTGACCTGGTTATAGTGGTGATCAGGGGAAACCGTTTTGAGGTTTTATTACCCACATAAATACCAACCTATAACTACTTTTGATTCGAGAAATGACTGAGCCATTGTTGACTAATCTCGAAGTCAAACCGTAATTACGATGGTTTGACTTTTGGCTAATTAACTAAGCTAAACCTAATTAAAGAAGGATTAGAAACTTACAAGAGTCCTATGCACGAAATCTGATGCTTAGAGAAGTTCCTTAGCTCAAGAAAATGATCAGATGGCTTGAAAGAATGTGTGAAGAATGTTTGCAAGTCTTGGCCCTTTTATAGTGACTTTAATCACCACAACATGTTGACAACAAAGTCTACAAGTGACCAAAATTGTCCCACAAGTGTCCCTGGGGTCTAGGAACATTTTAGGGGTCGCCCATGAGTGAGAAATACCAGTGGGATCGGTCATAATCGCGCAAAACAGGCTGCAGCCCGTTTTCTGGTTGCTGGGTACTGCTTGCGCACCGTAACAAATATTTGTTGCAGTGCGCAACAATTCATCAGGGACCAAAATGTTGGCTTTTCAATGATTTGAAGGGGCAACTGAGTATGAACGATTCTTGGCCGTTTTTTATCAATATGGGGCCTCAAATTTGGGTCATGTATAGTATGCACCACCATGTTATGTTGTGTGAAAGTCTTGGAGTCTTTTAGAAAGTGCCGAACAATAAGGTTTACCGTGCAAATTTCTTCGTAGGAGTCCACCAATTAAATTATGCATCAATCATTGTTATAATTCACTGAACTTGAACATATACTAGATGTTTTTAATATGATTTGAGTCTTGGGATTTATAACGAGGTCGTTCAGAGGTGCAAAAGTTAACATGACGACACTTTTAAATCCCGTCAAACATTTTTAATAAATCCGAGTTTATAACGCTTTTTGTCTTACACGACACGTGTCGTTATTTTATTTAACACGAATTTTCGAGGTGTTACAATTGCAATATCCGCTACCATCCTGGTAAGGCGAATGTCGTAGCCGATGCGCTTAGTCGAAAGGAACGAGTCAAGCTTCATTCTGTTCGAACTCTATCTGATATTCAATCTCGTGTTCGTCAAACTCAACGATCTTGTGTGATCAATGACTTATTGAAATATGAGCTACCACTTCAACTTGAGCTTAAACTCGAAAGGAAAGACGATGGTTTACTCTATTTCGAGAATCGTTAGTGGATTCCGAATCAGGACGATCTTCGCACCTTAGTAATGGACGAATCTCACAAGTCTCGATATTCTATCCATCCTGGTGCTGATAAAATGTACAAGGATCTTCGTACTAAGTTCTGGTGGCCTGGTATGAAGAAGGATGTTGCCTTGTATGTATCAAAATGCCTAACTTGTCTCAAAGACAAGGCTGAACATCAACGACCTTCTGGTTTGCTTGTACAACCAGAGATACTGGTTTGGAAGTGGGAGAACATTGCAATGGATCTCATTACTAAGTTACCGCGTACGTCTAAAGGTCACGATGCCATTTGGGTAGTAGTTGATCGTTTGACAAAATCTGCTCACTTCTTACCAATCCGTGAGGATTTCTCTGCTGAAAATCTTGCCAAGATCTATGTAGACGAGATCGTATCATGACATGGTGTTCCTTTAGATATCATTTCTGATCGTGATGCTCGGTTTTCGTCTCATTTTTGGAAGACCATGCAATCTGCTTTGGGGACCCAACTAAATCTAAGCACTGCTTTTCATCCCCAAACAGATGGTCAATCTGAGAGGACGATTCAAACTTTGGAGGATATGCTTAGAGCATGCGTGATAGACTTTGGTGGTAATTGGGATTCTCATCTTCCATTGATCGAGTTCTTATACAATAATAGTTATCATGCTAGCATTAAGATGGCACCACTCGAAGCTCTCTACGGTCGAAAATGTCGTTCACCCGTCTGTTGGAATGAGATCGGTGAAGCTCAGCTTACTGGACCTGAGCTCATTCTGGAAACAACGGACAAAATCAAGAAAATCCGCGATAATCTTGTGACCGCTAGAAGCCGTCAAAAGAATTATGTAGATTTAGGACACAAGCCCATGGAATTTCAAATCGGAGACCGTGTCCTACTCAAGGTTTCACCTTGGAAGGGAGTGGTGAGATTTGGAAAGAAAGGAAAACTTGCACCACGATATGTTGGGCCATTTAAGATTGTTGAAAGAATTGGAAAGGTTGCCTATCGACTAGAACTACCTCCAGAGCTTGGAAATGTTCATCCGACTTTTCACGTGTCCAATTTGCGAAAGTGTTTAGCTGATGCTGATCTTCACATTCCTCTCGACGAGATTCAAATCGACGAAACGATGCACTTTGTCGAGAAACCTGTGGAGATAGTGGAACGTACATACAAACAGTTAAAGAACAAACGGATTCATTTGGTCAAAGTTCGCTGGGAATCCAAACGTGGCCCCGAGTTTACTTGGGAACGTATGGACCAGATGAAGGCGAAATATCCACATTTGTTTTCACAAGATTCCTCTAAATAAAATTTCGGGACGAAATTTCCTAAAGAGGATGGTTCATGTGACCACCTTGGTTTTCACACTCGTATTTGTTTGACTTTCATTGTAACAAATACCGTATTTGGAATAAAACTTATTTGAACATACTTGCTTTGTGCTTATACATGCTTATACCAATACAAACACGTGAAACAATTGCAAATTTGTTGAGTTTTATGCTATTAAACAAGGTTACATAAACTATAAGGGCCTATTGTGACATTTTGTGAAACTACAATCTAAAGGACCTATTTGACATTCTTTGAAACCTGCTAGGAATCTATTACTTTTTAAGTCCAAGGACTAAATTGTCATTTTTGAAATTATATAAGTACAAGGGTTAAAAGTGCAATTATTGCAAACTACAAGTCTAGGGTTCATATGGTTATTATTGAAACTATTTTAACTGAATGGTCTAACCAGGTTAACTTTCATATAAAGAATTCCTTCTTTAAAAACTAACTCAGTTAACCTATTTAACTGAACAGTACAGGGACCATTTATGTCAATTCCCAAAACTTCAGGGACCAAAGTGTAAATATCCCAAAAATCGTTTAAAAAGGGGGAAAACCCCCTCGAACCGGTCACATGTGAGGATCAAACTCGCGCACGTACGTTATAACCGAAGTGTCTTAACCAGTTTATCCTCCTGTACAGGAGCTGATATATCTTAGATTTAATTCTATATATATACTATTTAGAATTTAATATAATTGTTAATTAAATTCAGTTTTTAAAAAGGTTTTTTTTTTTAAAACTTAAAGAACCGGCCCCTAGCAGGAATCAAACCCGCGACCTCCGCAAAGCACAAGCACGCGCACAACCAGCTGGGCTACCAGCTTGGTTGTGTTAATTTAAGGATTGAATTAAATATAAACACACTTTAAAATCGAACCTGAATTCATATGCAGATCCGCAGGTTCGCAGTTTTAACAAAAAATCGCCAAAACTCGTTTATAATTCATCCTTTTGACCTGTAAAGCTTACCCACATGATCCCCAACCTATCCCAACTAATTCCAATCATTCAAACGACACAAATTCGTGCTATAACCATTATGAATCGGAACTTTTTATTAAAAAAAAGAATTTAAAGTAGATCAAATCCACTAAGTTTTGTTGAATCTGAGATCAAAACTTCGTGTATTTAAGTTCCCTACATTCCTAGCAACATTCCACACCATTTACAAACACTTAAACACCCGAAATCGTCGGATTAAAACATGCAACTCGCCGGAATACTCACTTTTTCGCCGGAATTTTTCAATCCGATCATCCTTTCAATACCGGTTCGTTTTTATTGTTTCAATTAATTCTTTTATGCTTATACAATGTTTCTCCAAAGTTAATTTGAATATAACACAGTTTTCCCGTAGAAATCACGAGTTTGATTTTTAGTTTGACCGGGTCTTCTGACTTTGACTTCTCTTTGGAGAAGATGACCATGCCCTGTTTGGTTATAAGTATAGCAGTCATAAACCAAACACAAACAGAAGCTTAGCCCAGTGGTTAAGACTCTGTTTGGTTACAATACAGACCCAGGTTCGAACCCAGGGGTCTGCATTTCTTTTTAATCAATTAATTTTTAATATATTCAACATTCCAATAATTTTTATAAGATTATTAATCAATGGTGCTTTTATTAAAAATGTGAAATTAGTCAATTTATTTATAAAACTAATTTTTACAATATTAAAACAGTTTATTATTAAATAATTAATAATAAATCGATTTTTAGGAATTAAATTCTGAAATTTTCAGATTAATTATTTTAAGTGTTGATCTTTACAAAAATAATGTTGCTACTGATATTTTATATAATTTCAATATTTATATAATTAAATCAGTAATATTCAAGTTCAATAATTAAAAATGTTATTTTTAATTATTATGATATAAATTAATTATATCACTTGTACAATATTTTGCCAATAATCATTATATTTAATTATGATACTAGTTAAATATATTTGATTTATTATTACAAATGTTTATATTAAATCGATTGTACATTTTTTTGCAATTTAATTATTTATGATAAATAAATATTTTTCATAAATAATTCCTCTATATCATGATCATTTTTCCGAGCCCTCTAAACATATAATTCACAAGATCCTTCTGTTAATCTAAACACTATCAAATACAATAAATGCTCAACAAATCCCGTCAACACAATACGACCTCAATATTGATACATTATTCTTGTTCATGTACGATTCATTAGGATAACTTTGAGTTCCTTATTATCAGACACTTTAATCTTGACTTGCGTATTCGTAATCGCCTGCAAAATAAAGTGAGTACATAGATCCCCTCTTTTTACTGTTTTCGATTGTTTTGGGGTGATTCATATGTATCAAAACGATTTCGATATTCTAACAATGGTTTCAAAACGATTGAGATGGTTTATACTAAACTAATAACGATTTCGATAATGTGAACGAGCTTGTTGGCTGTAATTACATAACGAATGACATTTATTAATTTCGGCCAAACCGACCAGTATTACGTTCTGGTACCATAGGATCTGACAAATCCCGTTATCAACTAGACCCATGGTTATGTGTGGGTTAAGTGGGTAACGACTGAATCTGATGATTGTTAACTTACCCTTTGGAGGTTTGTTAATGCGAGAACGATTGGGAACGATGAACGAGTCACAAAGGTTTGAATGTTATTAGCGAGACGACCAAAAGTAGTTTTCACAATTAAAACGAGAACGATTTAAACGAGTGAATGAATTAAACGAATTGGAACGATTTAAACGAATGAACGATGTTCTATAACGAGAACGAGTTAAACAATATTACACAACGATGTTTACGAAACTATATAAACCATACGAGTTTTATTACAAGAACGATTTATGATTTGGTTTACATAAACAATTGTTTTGGGTTAAGATTCATGGCATCGAGGTTTATAAATTATGACCAATCTATTTTGACTTGGTTATTCATTTACAATACAAACATTTTACAAAACAAGGTTTTCTAATATCAATTAACTAAGTTGTACAAGTTGTTTTAACATACAAACGAGCCATGAATCTGATACTCACACAAAAACTATGTACTCGCCAGCATTTCTTTGCTGACTTTGTTTTTACATATGTTTCAGGTAATGTTGCTTAATGTTGATTGCGAATAGGATGCATGCTCACTTAGGACCGGACGAGGCCTTAGTGATCTAATAACGATGATAAACTATGTTTGAATTTTCTTGTTTAACTTTAAGACAATGTTTAATATTCAATAAAATGAAACTCTTGTATCCATGGTTTGAAACAATAATTCTGTTACAACACTCCCGGACGTTTCCGCCACGATTTGTTGTTCTACGTGGTCGGGGTGTGACAGTTCAGTCGAGGGGCACATGAGCGTAGGAATCATATGAAAAAGTTACAAGAACAGAGAACACTAGCCGCAACTAAAAGAGAAACCGATGCCTATGCCCAGGATTTACTTAATAGGGGTATAGCCAATATCCACATCCTAGCAACCACTGTAGCTGACCCTAACCTGGAACAAATGATAGCACCCCAACCACAACCACCAATTCCTGACCAACCGATGGAGATAGAAAACCCTGAAAATCAAGTAGAAATGCATGATTTTAATCCGGAGGAAATACCTAGGGTACCCGCACCAAATCCCTTAGACCCAAATTACGACCCATGGTGGGATGACAATAGGGACTATGTGCAACGTTACCCGATACACGAAGACATACCCATGCCAAACCTAGGAGCCTACCCAGGGTTGGACCCTCTAGATCCCTATTATGATAATGATGTATTCATTAAGGAGATTCTAGAAAATCCTTACCCATACCAGGCCCCTATACCTCCGTACCAGAATCCCGCACCCCAGATTCCGAACCCAGTCCTAGAACCTGCACCCCCAATGAGTGCAGACAATGTACAAGAACTTAGGACATTTGGTGAAGAAATTTTAGAGAGTAGTGAAAGAATGAGACAGGTGGGAGAGCGACTCGTCTGGAAGTACGACGAGCGCAATATGGATTTCTGGATGAATCCATATCCATGAATGTGATGGTGGAAACGGTAGTAATAATAATATTAATAATAAAATAATATGATATGTGTGTATGTGTATGAAAAAAAAAAACTACTGATGCCTATTATTAGTAGTGTAACTTTAAATTTCAGTCGGTATTGTAATTTTAATTTCAGTATTGGTGTGTAATAGATGCATATTATATGAATAGAGTAAAGTCGCAATGATCGACGTTTTTGACCAAAGTACGTGTCATGTGATTGTCTATATTAAATATTATTTTGTGATTATTAATGTGTGGTAAATGTTTAAAATTCAGATGGACAACGAAGTGAACCAGGAAAACCAGAGTGATAACCACCCGAATAACGATAATCTGAATAATGAGAATCCGAACAACAATAACCATGCAAACCGAGTAGATAATAGTGCCATTCAACACATAGTAGCACAAGTAATCATAGATGCAATGTCATTTATTATTCAAACTGTTAAGGAAGCGGATAATAAAAGTAAGCATAGCAGTAAACGACCAACTAAGCCGGAAAACAGTGTAAACAATGGACCTGTACTTCAAGTGCCCATTCCCGAAAGAAGAAGAACCATGCCTTATGGTTGTTCTTACAAAGAATTCTGGTCCTATAAACCAATAGAATTCTCTGGCAATGAAGGACCAATTGCAACTCTACGCTGGATAGAAAAGACTGAGGCTGTTTTAAAAATAAGTAAGTGTGCTGAAGAAGACAAGATAATGTTTGCTTCTAATATGTTTAAGAACTCAGCCTTAGAATGGTGGAACACTATCCTCCAGTCAAGAGGAAGTGATAGGATTTACAACATGGAATGGGAGGAATTTAAAAATATGGTAGAAAGAAAATTCTACCCTCCCAATGAAAAGGAACAGATAGCTAATAAGTTTCTGAACCTAAGGATGACCGAGGTAGATAGTAAGGGTTATACTACCACATTCTTTGAATATGCTAGAATAGTACCAACCCTTGCATCACCTGAACTGGTATTAATCTCCCGATACATCTGGGGGTTAATTGGAGAGATTAGACATGTAGTCAAGGCAGCTAGACTTCAAACTATAGAAGAAGCTGTAGAACTAGCAAATACCTTGACAAATGAGTTAATCCGTACTAGAGAAGAAGACCAGAGGAGAAACCTAGCTCAAAGGCTTACCCAAGAATTCCGTTCTGGAAATTCCAACCGTAGGAATATAGGTTCTACCTCTGCACCATACTGCAAGGTCTGCAAGAAAAAGCATTCGGGAAAATGCTCCACTCATTGCAATTTCTGCAAGGCACCAGGACACAAGGAAGAAGATTGCAGAAGAAAATCCAGTAATGGACTGTGCTTCAATTGTGGGGAAAAAGGTCATATCAAGCCAAATTGTCCGAAATTGGCTCCAGCTGCGAACAATAACAAAAACACTAAAAATGCTAGAGCATTTGTTCTGACTGCAGATGAAGCCAAAATGATTCCGGACGTCATAGCCGGTACGTTTTTAGTTAATGATGTTTTTGCTAAAGTATTATTTGACTCTGGTGCAAACCAAAGTTTTATTAATACTTCATTTTTGCAAACTTCTTAATCAACCATTAACTAAACTCTCACAAGAATGTCTAGTCGAGACAACGAATGGAGAAACGGTTAGGATTTCTGAAATCTTGCAGGGAGCAAGAATAGAATTTTTAAACCAAAGGTATATTGCAAATCTGTACCCAATGAATCTGACAGGATTTGATATCGTATTAGGAATGGATTGGTTAATATCCAATAAAGCTAATATTTTATGTGATCAAAAGTCAATTCAAGTAAATTCACCAAAGGGTGAAAAGATCACAATTAAAGGTGATAAACCATCTAGATCTACTAAATTCATCTCTGTGATGAAAACTGCAAGTTATATAAGAAAAAGATCTATAGTATATTTGATTTCCATAATCACTAACACTAAATGAAAAGAATTAAAGGACATCCCAGTAGTGTCTCAGTTTTCAGATGTATTCCCAGAAGAATTACCAGGACTACCGCCGGACAGAGAAGTTGAATTCAGAATCTATCTACTGCCAGGAACAGCACCAATTGCCAAAGCACCCTACCGTTTGGCACCCGCCAAAATGCAGGAATGACGTGATGTCGCGGTCACGCAAATTTAATCCCAAAAACAACTATATAGATAGTGGCAAGTGGGTATCGAACACAGGGAGTTTGTGGAATATGTGTTATTTGAAAGTTTGTCTCATTTAACTAAATTAATCTAATTGCAAGAAAAGTAAAATCAAGAGTTGGATTGTGTGATTTTAAAACTAAATTTAACTAATTAAATTGCAAAAGAGGAGTGTTGGTTGTAAGCAAATTAGAGACAAATGAGCATCTTAGATTTCCGGTTTGTATCGACATTCATATTATCATTCCACTAGAAAGAACTACATAGACATAGCTCGTGTGTGATTACTTGCAGTGATGAAAGGGAACTAAGTACTCAGATTCCTAGAACGTGAGGTTGTTACCCGATGATCAATCAAACCTTACCCAATCCTAATTCTACCCATGATATCTCGATTGCCAACGGCACCAAGAACGTATGGTTTCAAACTAGAAAATTATAAGAATTAACAAGTTACTAACAAATAATCACACACCATAACAAACCAACCATAAAGATAAGGATTGCTATTCTAGAAATTCGGAAATCAAATACAAAATGTCTCAAACAAACCTTCAATCTAAGACAATCATAAAGTGTTTAGCCACACATGGCTTGAATCAACATCATAACAAAGATACTATTGTTCATACGGATCAAAGACACAAACCGAATGTTAGAGATTGTCCAAAACCAAGCAAGAACACCAAAATTCGCCCCTAGGATGCTCCTCCAACCGACAATGATGAGAACATGTGAAAAGACACAATAAAAACTGATTTATGATGGCAGTTACGGATCTGATCGCAGCCGCCACCGTAAATTACGGCTCCACCGTAATTTACGGTGGACTTAATAGTGTTACGGTATTGCAAGACTGATTTACGGTGGCATCCATTTGATTCTCAGGTCCACCGTAAATTACGGTGGGACCGTAATTTACGGTGGTGAGCTGAATTATCTTCTTTGTTTTGTCTCTTGTTCCATGCTCGACCCGTTCATCTCCAATACCCTCCAAAGCTGCATTTTCTCCACTTTAAGCTCCTAAACCGCACCTGAAACATAAGCACAGTAGTTATCTAATTCAAGATAATTACACGATTAAGTTAAGGATTATTTCATCTTTTAACATGATTAAGGGTTGTCCAATGGACCACCCGTCACATCCCCACACTTAACCGTTGCTTGTCCCAAGCAACTCATCAAATCAGTTTCAAGATAAGTGATCAAATTAAACCAAGCAAAAACAAGCAATCTTTTTACTAACCCCTTTTTAACACCCAACCAATGCACCCCTCTCTAAATCTCTCCTCTCAGTTACAAGTGAAAACTAGCAAAGATAAGCTAGACACACACTAGGCAAACGGGTGGTTGCACAATCATAGGCTTGTACCTAAATCAATCATTCTCCTAAAATGTGTCAAACATAAATGCAAATCAAAGGGACTTTCAAGGTTGTAACGTGGCTAGGCGTATGGGTAGGAAATGGAATATATATGAAGTAGCGAAAACTTGACCCGGTCTTTTTATTACAAAAATAAGCAAACGAACAGCTATCAAACTTAACTACTATACACAAGATAACTAAACATCACATTTTTTTTTTCAAACCAAAATAAAATAACGCATCAAACATATCTACTTCAAACTACTAATACTATCACTAACACTATAAGACCGGGTCAAATTTTGGGTAAATTTTTAAGTAAGTAGCTAGGGGTAACAATTGATAGGCTTTTAAGGCACAAAATGGGCAACTAAATGTCCAAACCCCCGCCCCTCTCACTACCATGCTCATATATATAACTTATGAGGTCCAACCCCCCAAATCCCACACTCGCTCACACCAACGACAAGGCTACCTAAATGCCCTTATCCTTTTTGCATTTATATCTAACTAAGGACTCAAATCGCATTCAAGCACAAGTTCTAATGCACCCCCACCCGTAGCCACACTCATCAAAGAAAATCATTATTTATGTACAATTGTGGCTACAAATCTCACCAAGAATGATAAAGGTATCAAGGGTTGCCGGTGCACCAACTTGGGGTTACTCTAGGGTGTTCAAATTTTCACATCGTTTCACTTGGCTCAAAATTTTTTTTTTAAATCTTCAAAAAATTCCCCCCATCCCCACACTTGGGATACATTGACCCCAATGTATGGTTTTGAGGGGCTTTGACCACTAAAACTTTTTCCAAACATCAACAAAAACGCATCTTCACTCAAACCCCAAATTTATTTTTGTATTTTTTCATTTTATAATTTTTTTATGTTTTTTTTTTCTTCTTTTTAACATAAGACACCCCCACTCAATCATCAACCCAAATACAACATGTCAAAACACCACCCAACCTCCCAATCCTTAAACAAACAAACTATCAAATATGCACAAAAATATACAAAAGGAGAAACACAACCTTACTAATAATAGCGCGGTCCCGGAGGTCCAAAAACGGAAGACATCACGTCATTCCATTCACCGAACGCGAACGAACCGCTACTACTTCCTCCTTCTTGTTGTTGTGCTCCCTCTCTTTGCCTCGGGTCAATCCATTGCGAGTGGTGGATCGACGGGGTTGGATACGACATACTACCATCATATGGTGGTAGCGACGCATAATCCACATGTTGTGGATCCACAACCACCGGCCGCCCGGCATGATAATCCGCATGCAACCTCCTCTCTTGATCATCAAAATAATTGTTGTTTATTTCCACTTCCCGGGAATACGCATGAGTGCGATTCCATAACTCTTGACGATCTAAGTTGTGTTTCAAGGCCCGCTCCATACTTGCGCTATTTCTCGTGTTTTGATAAAAAAGCGTCCTCTCCGAGCCCGACCACGTATCAAACACAGATGCCGGATAAAGAACAGGTACTTCAGGAAACCTCACCTGTTCTTTATCTCCCCTCCTTGGAATAACATTGAGAAGACAGATTGTATGCAACAATTTAGCTTCAATTTTCAAATTCTTCCGGTATAGGATACCACTGTATCTACCGGGTAAGAACAATGCTGCCAACATATCATTCCATCGTTGATGTTTCTCCGGCTTCACAAGAAGATCATCTAAAGTCGGTATCATATAATCGCGGGCTGGCAAACTGTCATATTTTCCAAGCTTCTTCAAGGTATCAAAAGACATTTCTACCGGCACTCCATTCACAACACCCGTCAGCTTCATAGTCGATGGCTTGTCATATCGATTAACCTTAAGCGTTGCCATCCACTCTTGGATTTCAGTGATAAACAAATTGCTTTTATCCTTGTCAAAACAAGCAAGTGCCGACTCCCAACCTAGAGCCCGGAACTTATCAAACACCCCAAACTGCCCAAACTCCGCTTCTCGAACATCCCTTTCACAAATAAAGGCCGCTGCCTTATTCTTCAACTTGTTCATGCAATCATTATACAACGTTGGCTGCCATGCCTTTGGTTGTTCATCCAAAGGACCCGAGTCCCATTTCGGTTTCTCTGCCGGGTCCAATTCCATCTCTTCTTCGCTTTCACTTTCATCCACTCTACCCAAATATTTTCTCTTCTTTGGTTGTTGTTCCGGCTGTTTACCTTTTCCTTTTGAAGATGAAGACAAACCAGCTCCCGTCTTTTCTTTAGTTCGTGCCATTCCTACACACATTAGAGTAAACAACACAACCAAAGAACAAAATTAAACCCCTTTTCCAAAACATCTGTCACGACCCTCGACCCCACCCTGGACGGAATCGGGAGCCGTGAGCAGTCCAGTGGTACCGGTGATCATTTTAAAAACGTTGCAGCGGAAATTTCATCAGAACCGTGAGTTAGGAAAAATATCAGAGTTTAGAAAACACCGGATTTTATTTAATAAATAAATGGGATAAACCCATGTTTTATAATGGTAGCTTTAATAAAGATAAATTTTATTTCATAAAACAATATTTCTTATTTTGATTTAATTAATAAATAAGCCACTTCTTGATGCCTTTCAGTGCCGTATTCATCTCTTACTCCCATCTACTGTAATTACCTGAAAAGTGTTTTAAAAAGGTTTTGTCAGCGGGAATTACTGAGTGAGTTCATTCATTTTTACTAAAACATATTTGTTATAATTCACAGCATTAAGAGTTTTTACATTTGCTTCTTTAAGATTGGCAAAGACTTAATCACT